>CM041782.1:56915090-57142258 GCA_023374045.1 Limonium bicolor | reverse complement strand
TTAAGGGGGAGACCGATCCCGCCAAGCTCGAGGCGTACATCTCCGAGCTGGAGGCCGCCTTTGAGACCCTTGACGTCCCTGCTGGGATCAAGGTGCGTCTAGCAGCGTTCTACCTGAAGGGGGCAGCAGGCGATTGGTGGAAGCTGGTGAGGGCCGAGCATGTGGCCAATCCAGAGTTCGGCTGGGAGCAGTACACCGCCTTGCTACGAGCAAAGTACTATCCCGCCCATGTCCAGACGAAGAAGCGCCTACAGTTGGATGCGCTCAAGCAGACCGACAAGATGACGGTGGACGAGTATTACACAGAGTTCACCGCCTTGCTCCGTCTTCTGCCAGGTCTTGGGTATTCAGACCAGATACTGGTGGACCGCTTCTATGGCGGGCTTAGCCATCGACTCCGCTATGGCATGGGGCCGACGAGTTATACCACCTTGCAGGTAATAAGAATGAGTAAGATATAATTAAGTGAATAAGATTTAGTTGTGAGAAATAAGAGGAACTAATACCATGGGAAGCAGGAGTGCTATCATGCCGCTGCTAAGGTTGAGATAACCGTCCAGCTAAGTGACGAGGACAATGCCAAGAGAAACAATGTTGGGAAGAGTACAGAACACCAAGGGCAAGGTGGGTACAAGAAACAGAAGTACCAGCCTCAGGCCCAGAAAAATCAGAACCAAAAAGGGAAGGAGGAAAAGGAGAAGGCTCCAGAGGAGCCACTGAAGTTGACGTACGCGTACGCAGCTACACCCCTGCGCTCAAGGGCGCCTGTTATACCCAAAATTTCAACCCCCCGGGGGAGAGTCTCTACTAATAGGCTAGTAGCAAGGGTTTCCAGTTCGATCGGCACATTTCAGAGTACTAGGGACAGCTTAGTCATCTCCAGGGGCATTTTTGTAATTTTTCAAGGCTCCTAAGCCCCCTATAGGCTTCTCTCTCCTCCAAATAAGGGTCAAATCACTTGAATGCTTTGATATTTTAACCCATGATAGAGGATGACATTTTAAGCATAATGGCGTTGGAATTTTGATTTTTGAATTTCCAATAATTTTCTAGCATTTCTGATTGAATCTGACGAGAATTGAATTTAAAATATCCAATACCCAAAAAATTCGATCTCACTTTAGAAAAATCAGAATTATCATCCTTTACCCATGTGTGAAATTCATAATCAAATTCCTTTTGGAAGCCCTTGAGCTAAAACGTCGGTAAATCTCGGTTTTACCGGATTTTTCTATCTTTAAGGAAGTCTATATAAGGAACCTTATCCCATGATCAAGGAGAACCTCAAGAACCCTAAGCAACCAGAAAACCTAGCCGTCTCATTCCCCTCACGTTTTACATCCAAGCACCAAAATCACATCACAAAAATCTCTCGAATCACCACCTTGAACACACTTTTCAACCCTAACACATCAACAATCATCAAACATCAACCAAACCACCTCCAAACGTGAAGAACATCATCAACAATCAACAACCAGAAGCCGGGTCGAACTCAATCCGGAACCGCATCATCGGAGCTTCCGAAGAATCCCAACGTGAAGAATCATCTTGACCTCGAAGGTAAAACAGGTTACAATCCAACTTTTCTGATTCCCCACGACCTTATTAACTCTCTGTCAATTTTGGGTTCAAACTAACCTTTTTACGCTTCTGTACTGCTGTTTGATTAAGCTTTGTCCAATAACTTGTTCACCAAGTTTTGTGCTTAATTCGAATTCAAATTGAGAACTTTAAATCACTAACATCTTGTACATCCTTCAGGCTACACACCCATAAAATTTGAGCTCAAAACGCCCTCAGGAACCTTCTGAAAACCCCGTCCGTGGGTGGTCCGTGACCTCGGACCTATGGTCCGGGACCTCGGTCGCGTTGTCCGAGACCACGGACACCACGGACGGCGGCGGGATTTTTAAAAATTCAAAACTTAGGTTTTTCTAACGATGTCCGGGCCCACGGACAGCCTGTCCGTGGCCCCGGACTTTGCAAATTTTTGTTTTCCTTCAATTTTGACTTTTTTGTATATTTAGGTTAACTGGGGTCCGTGGTCTGGACCTTTGGTCCGTGGCTACGGACGTAAGCAAAATTTGACCTAATTCTGCCTCCGAAACCCTAGTTTAGGTAGCTTTTAATTTCACTTTAATTTTCTGTCAAAAAATGCCAAAAACACAAAAAATAGAAGCTCGCGCACTAGGTTAAAACGACTCGTAATAAGCCGTCGTAAATAAACCAAAGAGAGGAAAAGCGACCTAGGAAGGGTAATGAAAGTAATTGAACCCTTTTTAAGCGAATATCAAGCCCCCGAACCCGAACTCTCCTTTCCTAATTTGATCTAGGTTAAATTAGGTGGCGACTCATAATAGGTTCCAGTGAGCTAGCTTAGGTTTTAATAATTATTGTTTTATGACATAGTTATTAATCTTAGGTTATAAGTGGACCTAGAACCCGGTTTTGATCCTATCAGCTTTAATCAAACATAGGGTAGGGTTTAAAATCGAGGCTCACAGACTGGCGACTCTGCTGGGGACAACTTCTTAATTTTAACTTGTTTAATTTTAAGAAAGAGGGCTTAACTTGAAAATGTTTATTTATGGCTTTATTTACTCTGTTTGTTCACTTTCGTGCGCACTTCAATTTTTGCACCCTTGCATCATATGAGAGCGAGGGTCCACACAAACCAGTTTCACCCCGGGACCCACCTAGGGTCCCCTGTCAGGGACTCACACCTTTTAGGTGATGTGAATAAGCGGGGGAAAAGAGGAGGATGTCGTCTAACCACATCCCCTTAATACCTGGGCCTTAGCCCCAAGCGTTTTCCTGGCAAGTGTCCTTACCTAGCCCATTGTTTGGTCAGTCAAAGACCCGACCGTAGACACACACCTTCAGGTGATGTGAAAAAAGTGGGGAAGCCCAAAGAGAATAGCGTGCAAGCCCTATTCCTTTGAGGTGACCTGGGCCCATGCCCCAAGCACCTCTCCGGATCGATCCATACCCGTTTGGATTTAAACGTCTAGTGAGGACATGTTGAATTTGTGTGGGCCTTGTTTGCTTGTACGATCGGCCCATTACTCAGCCTACAGATTGATAGGAACTTCTCCTACATTAACCTAGCCCAGCCCGAATTGGCGGTTCTATTTGTTTGCGACCCAGAGGTCCTGTTTGGTTTAATATGTGAGTCATTCGGGCTTCGGCCCAAAAAGCTTAGACTTAGGTGATTTCTCTTCTGGCCCAATTCGAATTATCCATTTAGTTCTAGGCCCATGAAAAACAAATCCACCTCAAGCAGTTCATGAAAATCCATCAGGCCTTTCCATTTCAAGGTTTATTCTAGTCCAGGAAGACTTTCCACTTGGGCTTTGGCCCAAAGTCCTAGATATAGGTATCATCTTCTAGGCCCAATCAGAATTACTTGGCCCAGGTTCCAATTCACATCAAGATCACGGTTTAGAAATCATTTTGGCTCATGCACTTTACTTCTAGCCCAAATACATTCTGGCCCAAGCGCCCAATTCTCAAAACATTCCGGCTCAAGAGCCACTTTCTTCAAACATTTCAGCCTAGGCACCAGTTCACAGCTCATGAATCATTCCGGCTCATGTGCCTCTCTTCCAACTCATTTCGGGCCTCAATGCCAACCCACAATCTTCAAAACATTCCAGCTCACATGCTTTTCTTGCAGCCCAAACAAGTTTTAGCCTAAGACTTCTTTGCGGCCCAGAATTTTAGCTTAGGTCGCTTTTGTTTTCCAACAGATAAGCCCAAATCTCAAGTATGGCAGGGGGAGGAAATCCAATCAACATGGGTGTCCAGTTAGCCGAAGAATTCAATGGGATGCTGAAAAAGATTGAGCGAATGGAGAGGGCCAACAAGCCAGCCGGTTTTGACTACTTTTCCACTGGATTATATCCCAAGGTTGACCTCCCTCCAAGGTTGAAATTGCCAACACTTCCTCTATACAAAGGTTCCTCCGACCCACAACTTCATTTGGCAATGTTCGATAGGGAAATGTCCATCCTTTCACTAAACGACATGCAGAAGGCCAAGGTATTTGCTCACTATCTTGACGAGACCCCTCAGCATTGGTACATAACTCAAAGGATAAATACCAAGACCTACGAGGAGGTATGTGAAGCTTTTCTGCATCATTTTGAGTACGCTAGAAGTTTTGGAGTCACCAGGGCTGATCTTGCAAGCACACAACAAACAGAAGGTGAATCAATGTCTAATTTTGTCAAGCGTTGGAGGATGAAGGCAGCCGCAATGCTCACACAGATGGACGAACAAGAGCAAATCCGAATGGTAATTAAAAATATGCAGAAGCAATACAGTGACGAGCTGAAATTCACATACTTTCCTAGCTTCGACATGCTGATGGGACAAGTTGATGTCCTAGAAGAAATGATTCACCAAGGGGAGTTAAAACTTGGGAACTCAAAAAAAACCGGGAATGGCTCGAGGACAGCAGCCTGTATCCAAAGTGGCACCCGAAAGAGAACTAGGCAGCATGAGGTAAACACCGTTCGACAGATAAAAGGACCAGGACAAATCGTTAGGGCAATGGAATCATCCCGAAAGAGCTCCCGTCAGAAAGAGTTCACAAACATCGGTCAACCATTGAGCCAGGCTTTTGAAAGACTCCAGGAACGAAACATGCTGCAACCTCTCACCCCTCGACAAAGAGACCCTCAAAAAGGAAGGAATCTGAACCAGTATTGTCAGTATCACCAGCTTCCCGGTCATGACACCGACAACTGCAAAATTCTGAAGCAGCACATCCAAGATCTTATCAATCAAGGTTTTCAACTCCCCGAGTAGGAATCCCATGTAAAGCACCATCAGAGACTGCTGTCTTCAAGTGTTTTCTTCGATTTCCTCTCTTTACTAGTCTTTTTTTTTTATGTTTTTCCAATGTTTGTAGTAGTTAGTTTCCTTTACCATTTTCGGTAGTTTCTCTAAGTCTGTAATTTCCAACATTATCACATGATTCATAAATAAAATCATAGTTCCATTTTCACAATTCCTGTACAAACCATTTTCATTCATCAAACAAAAAAAAAAAAAATGCTTTTCAGGGAAAAGGATCACGGAATAATCATTTCCCGACTATAGAACTGAACGATTTATTTCTTGTTGAACATGCCACGCTAAGCATCACAACTCACCCCAAAACATCCAAAACAACCCACGAAGCGGTTCCAAATCCACATCTTTCCAAATTGTTGTCATAAACCCCAAATCAATACTGGGGGCAATCTAAGTTGAAGTTCGTCATCTTTCATTTAAATGTGCGAATGAGTTTCCAAGTGAAAATCTCGCGAGAGTGTCTTGAGCGGAAAAACCATGAGTGAACGAGTGTGTCATTTTTACACGACTCCGGTGAGACCACATTCAAAGGTGAGGTAAACGGCATAACTCCGACTGAGGGAGATAATTTGTAAATTTACTCTTAGACCTGCGAAAAGTAACAAAGAAAGGATACACAACTATTAGGGATGACGAAGCACCTAGGTACAGCACCACACATCCAAAAGCTTGTGAACCCTGACATCACACCCTAGGCACCCCCGCTGAGCTTTTGATATATGACCTCTTTTACAACACTACAAACTCCACAGAATAAGCCAGCCAATGGTGAATACCCGACCCGGTGACCAAAGGATGCAAGGAGCCCGACTTCCGAACAGCAACTTCACAAGTCCAAAGAAGCAGAACTGCTACCAGCATGACGGAGTGATCCGCAAATGGCCCCAAAGTGGCACAGGATTCAAATGCGCTAACATCAAAAACAGCTCTCAAAGTTCAAAACCGGGAAACACAAGAACCCCGGAGGAAAAGAGATTCAAAGAAAGGCAAACCTGGAAAGCCTCGAAGTAATCCAAAATCAGTAGAAAGAGAGAAGGCGCAAGGAACAACCCAAAAGTTCTAAGTTCCAAGCTCATAAGCGAAGTCATCACGAAGTAGCCAAACGACTTCAAGGCAAAGAAGACGAGTCCGAGAGAGGGTGAAAGTTGCAGCTTTGGTCACCCTTATAGCTCCACATACCTGAAATATCCCTCCATGGTCCCGTTGTCTTTCATCACACCCCATGGCCATGTTATAAGCTTTAAAGACTTCCGACTTGATAGTTGTGTATCCAATCACGTGAAAGTAACAGATCGAATGCGTAAATTCATCAAATATCAAATTCAATGGTCTAGAAGTTGTGACCGTAAGTGAGAAATGAGTGTAAACACCAAACACGTCGAGTGTAGGTTAGGAAGCACCAAATCAGAACATAAGCCTTGACCCTGTGAGGACGAGACTCGTTCGCACGTTTGATCAAAGAAATACTGGGGGCAATCGATCGGAACGATCGATTGCCATGAACTCTAGCTCAGATTGTCTTAAGGGAAAAATACCGGGGGCAATTGTTGGTTCCAACAATTGCTATGACAACACCAATTGGAACCCAAAGCCCAAACATCACCACCACCATCCCACCACAGGCACACATAAGCCCTTACCACCACATCAAACACCTCAGGCCCACATAAGCCCTTACCTTCACTTCATACCACACAGGCCCACATAAGCCCTTACCTCCACACCACCACTACAGGCCCACATAAGCCCTTACCTGCACATCAAACACCTCAGGCCCACATAAGCCCTTACCTTCACATACACACAGGCCCACATAAGCCCTTACCTCCACACCACCACTACACAGGCCCACATAAGCCCTTACCTGCACATCAAACACCACAGGCCCACATAAGCCCTTACCTTCACATCATACACCATACCCCACCGGCGGCATGTTCATCTCGTAGGAGATAAATTACAAGTCCGAAGTCTATAGTTAGGAAATGATAATTCACTTTCCTTTTCACTAAACAGAATTTTCTTCAAACACTGCCACATTTGGCACCTCTTTCAACAATTTCTTGTCTTGAACAACTTTCCCTCAAACACTTCGGTTTCATAAACCTCATCATGGCCACATTTGGCACACTTTCTAGCAATGTCTTGCTTTGGACAATTTTTGACCCTTAATGTTGCCATGTTTGGCACATTTTCCAACGATTTCTTGTTTTGGACAAGTTTCCTACATACACTTTGATTGTATTTTGACATGCATATCATCTTTGCCACGTTTGGCACTTTCATAATCAACTTTCATCATGATCATTTGCATAAAGTTTACCTTGCATCCGTCTGTACGAAACTCCTCATCATAGACCAGAGATACAGATTCTCAGCTGAAGGTACAGATTCTTCAGAGATGCAGATTCTCAGCCGAAGGTGCAGATTCTTCAGGGATACAGATTCTCAGCCGAAGGTACAAATTCTTCAGAGATGCAGATTCTCAGCCAAAGATTCAGATTCACCAGAATAGATGAACTCAACCTCAGGCTCGTCGTGAACCCAATTTCCTACCATTCCACTTAGGCACCCATAGGTCCTACTTTACATTCGTCAATTTAGGCACACATCACATCAACCTCATTACATCTCTTCTCAATTCCAGGTTCCCGACACCTTATAATGCTCGGCGTAATCTATTCAACTTCAGGTTCCCGACACCTTATAATGCTCGGCGTATTCCAGGTTCCCGACACCTTATAATGCTCGGCGCATTCCAGGTTCCCGACACCTTATAATGCTCGGCGCATTCCAGGTTCCCGACACCTTATAATGCTCGGCGCATTCCAGGTTCCCGACACCTTATAATGCTCGGCGCATTCCAGGTTCCCGACACCTTATAATGCTCGGCGTATTCCAGGTTCCCGACACCTTATAATGCTGGCGTACTCCGGGTTCCCGACACCTTATAATGCTCGGCGTGTCCCGTTTAATCTCAGGTTCCCGACACCTTATAATGCTCGGCGTATTTCATTCGCTTTCAGGTTCCCGACACCTTAGAATGCTCGGCGTACTTCATTCCATTTAAAGGTAGTCAACGCCTTAGAATAGTTTGACATCATATCATCCTTTTAGGTTGTCAACGCCTTAGAATCGCTTGACATTATCTCATTTCCACATTTTAGGTAGTCAACGCCTTAGAATAGCTTGACATCATTTTCATCACTTTAGGTAGTCAGCGCCTTAGAATAGCTCGACAGCATATCATCACTTTAGGTAGTCAGCGCCTTAGAATAGCTCGACAACATATCATCCTTATAGGTAGTCAACGCCTTAGAATAGCTTGACATCATATCATCCTTATAGGTAGTCGACGCCTTAGAATAGTCTGACATTACTTCATCATTACCTTTAGGTGGTCGACGCCTTAGAACCACTCGACACCCTTCCACTTTACTCATAGGTAGTCAGCGCCTTAGAATAGCTCGACACAACTTGTCGGATTTCAGTTGCACGAGGGGCCTTTTAAGATCCAAAATTTTGGGGTATCACTCAAGCATCAACTAGCCTTTTCATTCCATTACAAAGTCTAGTTGACGGGGGGCAATCTGTTATACCCAAAATTTCAACCCCCCGGGGGAGAGTCTCTACTAATAGGCTAGTAGCAAGGGTTCCCAGTTCGATCGGCACATTTCAGAGTACTAGGGACAGCTTAGTCATCTCCAGGGGCATTTTCGTAATTTTTCAAGGCTCCTAAGCCCCCTATAGGCTTTCTCTCTCCTCCAAATAAGGGTCAAATCAACTTGAAATGCTTTGATATTTTAACCCATGATAGAGGATGACATTTTAAGCATAATGGCGTTGGAATTTTGATTTTTCGAATTTCCAATAATTTTCTAGCAATTTCTGATTGAATCTGACGAGAAATTGAATTTAAAAATATTCCAATACCCAAAAAATTCGATCTCACTTTAGAAAAATCAGAATTATCATCCTTTACCCATGTGTGAAATTTCATAATCAAATTCCTTTTGGAAGCCCTTGAGCTAAAACGTCGGTAAATCTCGGTTTTTACCGGATTTTTCTATCTTTAAGGAAGTCTATATAAGGAACCTTATCCCATGATCAAAGGAGAACCTCAAGAACCCTAAGCAACCAGAAAACCTAGCCGTCTCATTCCCCTCACGTTTTTACACATCCAAGCACCAAAATCACATCAAAAATCTCTCGAAATCACCACCTGAACACACTTTTCAACTCCTAACACATCAACAATCATCAAACATCAACCAAACCACCTCCAAAACGTGAAGAACATCATCAACAATCAACAACCAGAAGCCCGGGTCGAACTCAATCCGGAACCGGCATCATCGGAGCTTCCGAAGAATCCCAACGTGAAGAATCATCTTGAATTCGAAGGTAAAACAGGTTACAATCCAACTTTTCTGATTCCCCACGACCTTATTAACTCTCTGTCAAATTTTGGGTTCAAACTAACCTTTTTACGCTTCTGTACTGCTGTTTGATTAAGCTTCTGTCCAATAACTTGTTCACCAAGTTTTGTGCTTAATTCGAATTCAAATTGAGAACTTTAAATCACTAACATCTTGTACATCCTTCAGGCTACACACCCATAAAATTTGAGCTCAAAACGCCCTCGGGAACCTTCTGAAAACCCCTGTCCGTGGGTGGTCCGTGACCTCGGACCTATGGTCCGGGACCTCGGACGCGTTGTCCGAGACCACGGACACCCACGGACGGCGGCGGGATTTTAAAAATTCAAAACTTAGGTTTTTCTAACGATGTCCGGGCCCACGGACAGCCTGTCCGTGGCCCCGGACTTTGCAAATTTTTGTTTTCCTTCAATTTGACTTTTCTGTATATTTAGGTTAACTGGGGTCCGTGGTCTCGGACCTTTGGTCCGTGGCTACGGACGTAAGCAAAATTTGACCTAATTCTGCCTCCGAAACCCTAGTTTAGGTAGCTTTTAATTTCACTTTAATTTTCTGTCAAAAAATGCCAAAAACACAAAAAAACAGAAGCTCGCGCACTTAGGTTAAAACGACTCGTAATAAGCCGTAAATAAACCAAGTAGAGGAAAAAGCGACCTAGGAAGGGTAATGAAAGTAATTGAACCCTTTTTAAGTCGAATATCAAGCCCCCGAACCCGAACTCTCCTTTCCTAATTTGATCTAGGTTAAAATTAGGTGGCGACTCATAATAGGTTCCAGTGAGCTAGCTTAGGTTTTAATAATTATTGTTTTATGACATAGTTATTAATCTTAGGTTATAAGTGGACCTAGAACCCGGTTTGATCCTAATCAGCTTTAATCAACATAGGGTAGGGTTTAAAATCGAGGCTCACAGACTGGCGACTCTGCTGGGGACAACTTCTTAATTTTAACTTGTTTAATTTTAAGAAAGAGGGCTTAACTTGAAAATGTTTATTTATGGCTTTATTTACTCTGTTTGTTCACTTTCGTGCGCACTTCAATTTTTGCACCCTTGCATCATATGAGAGCGAGGGTCCACACAAACCAGTTTCACCCCGGGACCCACCTAGGGTCCCCTGTCAGGGACTCACACCTTTTAGGTGATGTGAATAAGCGGGGGAAAAGAGGAGGATGTCGTCTAACCACATCCCCTTAATACCTGGGCCTTAGCCCCAAGCGTTTTCCTGGCAAGTGTCCTTACCTAGCCCATTGTTTGGTCAGTCAAAGACCCGACCGTAGACACACACCTTCAGGTGATGTGAAAAAAGTGGGGAAGCCCAAAGAGAATAGCGTGCAAGCCCTATTCCTTTGAGGTGACCTGGGCCCATGCCCCAAGCACCTCTCCGGATCGATCCATACCCGTTTGGATTTAAACGTCTAGTGAGGACATGTTGAATTTGTGTGGGCCTTGTTTGCTTGTACGATCGGCCCATTACTCAGCCTACAGATTGATAGGAACTTCTCCTACATTAACCTAGCCCAGCCCGAATTGGCGGTTCTATTTGTTTGCGACCCAGAGGTCCTGTTTGGTTTAATATGTGAGTCATTCGGGCTTCGGCCCAAAAAGCTTAGACTTAGGTGATTTCTCTTCTGGCCCAATTCGAATTATCCATTTAGTTCTAGGCCCATGAAAAACAAATCCACCTCAAGCAGTTCATGAAAATCCATCAGGCCTTTCCATTTCAAGGTTTATTCTAGTCCAGGAAGACTTTCCACTTGGGCTTTGGCCCAAAGTCCTAGATATAGGTATCATCTTCTAGGCCCAATCAGAATTACTTGGCCCAGGTTCCAATTCACATCAAGATCACGGTTTAGAAATCATTTTGGCTCATGCACTTTACTTCTAGCCCAAATACATTCTGGCCCAAGCGCCCAATTCTCAAAACATTCCGGCTCAAGAGCCACTTTCTTCAAACATTTCAGCCTAGGCACCAGTTCACAGCTCATGAATCATTCCGGCTCATGTGCCTCTCTTCCAACTCATTTCGGGCCTCAATGCCAACCCACAATCTTCAAAACATTCCAGCTCACATGCTTTTCTTGCAGCCCAAACAAGTTTTAGCCTAAGACTTCTTTGCGGCCCAGAATTTTAGCTTAGGTCGCTTTTGTTTTCCAACAGATAAGCCCAAATCTCAAGTATGGCAGGGGGAGGAAATCCAATCAACATGGGTGTCCAGTTAGCCGAAGAATTCAATGGGATGCTGAAAAAGATTGAGCGAATGGAGAGGGCCAACAAGCCAGCCGGTTTTGACTACTTTTCCACTGGATTATATCCCAAGGTTGACCTCCCTCCAAGGTTGAAATTGCCAACACTTCCTCTATACAAAGGTTCCTCCGACCCACAACTTCATTTGGCAATGTTCGATAGGGAAATGTCCATCCTTTCACTAAACGACATGCAGAAGGCCAAGGTATTTGCTCACTATCTTGACGAGACCCCTCAGCATTGGTACATAACTCAAAGGATAAATACCAAGACCTACGAGGAGGTATGTGAAGCTTTTCTGCATCATTTTGAGTACGCTAGAAGTTTTGGAGTCACCAGGGCTGATCTTGCAAGCACACAACAAACAGACGGTGAATCAATGTCTAATTTTGTCAAGCGTTGGAGGATGAAGGCAGCCGCAATGCTCACACAGATGGACGAACAAGAGCAAATCCGAATGGTAATTAAAAATATGCAGAAGCAATACAGTGACGAGCTGAAATTCACATACTTTCCTAGCTTCGACATGCTGATGGGACAAGTTGATGTCCTAGAAGAAATGATTCACCAAGGGGAGTTAAAACTTGGGAACTAAAAAAAAACCGGGAATGGCTCGAGGACAGCAGCCTGTATCCAAAGTGGCACCCGAAAGAGAACTAGGCAGCATGAGGTAAACACCGTTCGACAGATAAAAGGACCAGGACAAATCGTTAGGGCAATGGAATCATCCCGAAAGAGCTCCCGTCAGAAAGAGTTCACAAACATCGGTCAACCATTGAGCCAGGCTTTTGAAAGACTCCAGGAACGAAACATGCTGCAACCTCTCACCCCTCGACAAAGAGACCCTCAAAAAGGAAGGAATCTGAACCAGTATTGTCAGTATCACCAGCTTCCCGGTCATGACACCGACAACTGCAAAATTCTGAAGCAGCACATCCAAGATCTTATCAATCAAGGTTTTCAACTCCCCGAGTAGGAATCCCATGTAAAGCACCATCAGAGACTGCTGTCTTCAAGTGTTTTCTTCGATTTCCTCTCTTTACTAGTCTTTTTTTTTATGTTTTTCCAATGTTTGTAGTAGTTAGTTTCCTTTACCATTTTCGGTAGTTTCTCTAAGTCTGTAATTTCCAACATTATCACATGATTCATAAATAAAATCATAGTTCCATTTTCACAATTCCTGTACAAACCATTTTCCATTCATCAAACAAAAACAAAAAAAAATGCTTTTCAGGGAAAAGGATCACGGAATAATCATTTCCCGACTATAGAACTGAACGATTTATTTCTTGTTGAACATGCCACGCTAAGCATCACAACTCACCCCAAAAATCCAAAACAACCCACGAAGCGGTTCCAAATCCACATCTTTCCAAATTGTTGTCATAAACCCCAAATCAATACTGGGGGCAATCTAAGTTGAAGTTCGTCATCTTTCATTTAAATGTGCGAATGAGTTTCCAAGTGAAAATCTCGCGAGAGTGTCTTGAGCGGAAAAACCATGAGTGAACGAGTGTGTCATTTTTACACGACTCCGGTGAGACCACATTCAAAGGTGAGGTAAACGGCATAACTCCGACTGAGGAGATAATTTGTAAATTTACTCTTAGACCTGCGAAAAGTAACAAAGAAAGGATACACAACTATTAGGGATGACGAAGCACCTAGGTACAGCACCACATAGCCAAAAGCTTGTAAACCCTGACGTTAAACCCTAGGCACCCCCGCTGAGCCTTTCATATATCCCCTTTTGGTATCATGAACTCCACAAAATAACCCGGCCAATGATGAATGTTCGACCCGGTGACCAAAGGAAGCGAGGAGCCCGACTCTCAGATAACATTCTCATCAGTCCAGAGAAGCAATGCCGCTATCAGCATGGCGAAGCGATCCGCAAATGGTCCCAGAGGGACACAGGATCAAATGAGCTAACATCAAAAACAGCTCTCAAAGTTCAAAACCGGGAAACACAAGAACCCCGAAGGCAAAGTCAAGAAAGGATAAAACAAAAAGGCAATCCCGAAGTGCCTCGAAGAAATCCAAATGACAAAAGGAGAAATGGTGTAAAGGACAGCTTCAAAAGTCCAAGTCCAGAAGCTCGAAAACAACGTCGACATGAAACAGCTAGACGACTTCAAGACAAGGAAGATGAATCTGAGAGAAGACACAAGTTGCAGCTTTGGTCACCCATTTAAGCTCCACATACCTCAAATATCCCTCCATGATCCTGTTGTCATTCATCACACCCTATGGCCATGTTATAAGCTTTAAAGACTTCCGACTTGATAGTTGTGTGTCTAATCACGTGAAAGTAACAGATCGAATGCGTAAATTCATCAAATATCGAATTCAATGGTCTAGAAGTTGTGACCGTAGGTGAGGAACGAGTGCAAACACCAAACACGCCGAGTGTAGGCTAGGAAGCATCATGTAAAAACATAAGCCTTGACCCTGTGAGGACGAGACTCGTTCGCACGTTTAATAAAAGAAAATACTGGGGGCAATCGATCGTTCCGATCGATTGCCATGAACTCTAGCTCAGATTGTCTTAAGGGAAAATACTGGGGGCAATTGTTGGTTCCAACAATTGCTATGACAACACCAATTGGAACCCAAAGCTCAAACGTCACCACCACCATTCCACCACAGGCCCACATAAGCCCTTACCTCCACACCACCACTACACAGGCCCACAAAAGCCCTTACCTGCACATCAAACACCACAGGCCCACATAAGCCCCTACCCTTACATCATACACCATACCCCACCGATGGCATGTTCATCTCCTAGGAGATAAATTACAAGTCCAAAATCTATGGTTAGGGAAATGATAATTTCACTTTCCTTTTCACTAAACAAAATTTTCTTCAAACACTGCCACGTTTGGCACCTCTTTCAACAATTTCTTGTCTTGAACAACTTTCCCTCAAACACTTCGGTTTCATAAACCTCATCATGGCCACATTTGGCACACTTTCTAGCAATGTCTTTCTTTGGACAATTTTTGACCCTTAGTGTTGCCATGTTTGGCACATTTTCCAACGATTTCTTATTTTGGACAAGTTTCCTACATACACTTTGATTGCATTTTGACATGCATATCATCTTTGCCACGCTTGGCACTTTCATAATCAACTTTCATCATGATCATTTGCATAAAGTTTACCTTGCATCCGTCTGTACGAAACTCCTCATCATAGACCAGAGATACAGATTCTCAGCTGAAGGTACAGATTCTTCAGAGATGCAGATTCTCAGCCGAAGGTGCAGATTCTTCAGGGATACAGATTCTCAGCCGAAGGTACAAATTCTTCAGAGATGCAGATTCTCAGCCAAAGATTCAGATTCACCAGAATAGATGAACTCAACCTCAGGCTCGTCATGAACCCAATTTCCTACCATTCCACTTAGGCACCCATAGGTCCTACTTTACATTCGTCAATTTAGGCACACATCACATCGACCTCATTACATCTCTTCTCAATTCCAGGTTCCCGACACCTTATAATGCTCGGCGTAATCCATTCAACTTCAGGTTCCTGACACCTTATAATGCTCGGCGCATTCCAGGTTCCCGACACCTTATAATGCTCGGCGTATTCCAGGTTCCCGACACCTTATAATGCTCGGCGTACTCCAGGTTCCCGACACCTTATAATGCTCGGCGTGTCCCGCGTACTCCAGGTTCCCGACACCTTATAATGCTCGGCGTGTCCCGCGTACTCCAGGTTCCCGACACCTTATAATGCTCGGCGTGTCCCGTTTAATCTCAGGTTCCCGACACCTTATAATGCTCGGTGTATCCCATTCGAATTCAGGTTCCCGACACCTTATAATGCTCGGCGTATTCCGTTCAACTTATGGTTCCCGACACCTTATAATGCTCGGCGTATTCCGTTCAACTTATGGTTCCCGACACCTTATAATGCTCGGCGTATTCCGTTCAACTTATGGTTCCCGACACCTTATAATGCTCGGCGTATTTCAGGTTCCCGACACCTTACAATGCTCGGCGTACCCCAATCAGTCTCAGGTTCCCGACACCTTATAATGCTCGGCGTATTCCAGGTTCCCAACACCTTAGAATGCTCAGCGTACTTCATTCCTTTATAGGTAGTCAATGCCTTAGAATAGCTTGACATCATTTTCATCACTTTAGGTAGTCAGCGCCTTAGAATAGCTCGACAGCATATCTTCACTTTAGGTAGTCAGCGCCTTAGAATAGCTCGACAGCATATCTTCACTTTAGGTAGTCAGCGCCTTAGAATAGCTCGACAACATATCATCATTTTAGGTAGTCAACGCCTTAGAATAGCTTGACATCATATCATCCTTATATGTAGTCGACGCCTCAGAATAGTCTGACATTACTTCATCATTACCTTTAGGTGGTCGACGCCTTAGAACCACTCGACACCCTTCCACTTTACTCATAGGTAGTCAGCGCCTTAGAATAGCTCGACACAACTTGTCGGATTTCAATTGCACGAGGGGCCTTTTAAGATCCAAAATTTTGGGGTATCACTCAAGCATCAACTAGCCTTTTCATTTCCACTACAAAGTCTAGTTGACGGGGGGCAATCTGTTATACCCAAAATTTCAACCCCCCGGAGGAGAGTCTCTACTAATAGGCTAGTAGCAAGGGTTCCCAGTTCGATCGGCACATTTCAGAGTACTAGGGACAGCTTAGTCATCTCCAGGGGCATTTTCGTAATTTTTCAAGGCTCCTAAGCCCCCTATAGGCTTTCTCTCTCCTCCAAATAAGGGTCAAATCAACTTGAAATGCTTTGATATTTTAACCCATGATAGAGGATGACATTTTAAGCATAATGGCGTTGGAATTTTGATTTTTCGAATTTCCAATAATTTTCTAGCAATTTCTGATTGAATCTGACGAGAAATTGAATTTAAAAATATTCCAATACCCAAAAAATTCGATCTCACTTTAGAAAAATCAGAATTATCATCCTTTACCCATGTGTGAAATTTCATAATCAAATTCCTTTTGGAAGCCCTTGAGCTAAAACGTCGGTAAATCTCGGTTTTTACCGGATTTTTCTATCTTTAAGGAAGTCTATATAAGGAACCTTATCCCATGATCAAATCAGAACCTCAAGAACCCTAAGCAACCAGAAAACCTAGCCGTCTCATTCTCCTCACGTTTTTACACATCCAAGCACCAAAATCACATCAAAAATCTCTCGAAATCACCACCTAAACACACTTTTCAACTCCTAACACATCAACAATCATCAAACATCAACCAAACCACCTCCAAAATGTGAAGAACATCATCAACAATCAACAACCAGAAGCCCGGGTCGAATTCAATCCGGAACCGGCATCATCAGAGCCTCCGAAGAATCCCAACGTGAAGAATCATCTTGAATTCGAAGGTAAAACAGGTTACAATCCAACTTTTCTGATTCCCCACGACCTTATTAACTCTCTGTCAAATTTTGGGTTCAAACTAACCTTTTTACGCTTCTGTACTGCTGTTTGATTAAGCTTCTGTCCAATAACTTGTTTGCCAAGTTTCGTGCTTAATTCGAATTCAAATTGAAAACTTTAAATCACTAACATCTTGTACATCCTTCAGGCTACACACCCATAAAATTTGAGCTCAAAACACCCTCGGGAACCTTCTGAAAACCCCTGTCCGTGGGTGGTCCGTGACCTCGGACCTATGGTCCGGGACCTCGGACGCGTTGTCCGAGACCACGGACACCCACGGACGGCGGCGGGATTTTAAAAATTCAAAACTTAGGTTTTTCTAACGATGTCCGGGCCCACGGACAGCCTGTCCGTGGCCCCGGACTTTGCAAACTTTTGTTTTCCTTCAATTCGACTTTTATCTTCATATAGGCTAACTGGGGTCCGTGGCTTCGGACATTAGGTCCGTGGCTACGGACGGAAACAAAATTTGACCTAATTCTGCCTCCGAAACCCTAGTTTAGGTAATTTTAATTTCCACTTTAATTTTCTGTCAAAAAAGGCTAAAAAACACAAAAAAAACAGAAGCTCGCGCACTTAGGTTAAAACGACTCGTAATAAGCCGTAAATAGACCAAGTAGAGGAAAAACGACCTAGGAAGGGTAATGAAAGTAATTGAACCCTAATTAAGTCGAATACCAAGCCCCCGAACCCGAACTCTCCTTTCCTAATTTAATCTAGGTCAAAATTAGGTGGCGACTCATAATAGGTTCCAGTGAGCTAGCTTAGGTTTTAATAATTATTGTTATACGACATAGTTATTAATCTTAGGTTATAAGTGGACCTAAAACCCGTTTAGATCCTAATCAACTTTAATCAACATAGGATAGGGTTTAAAATTGAGGCTCACACCTGGTACCATTGATATCTCTAGTGAACGTCTTGACCGGTTGAGCTATACTCATATTCAGTAGTAAATTGTACCTCTACAGATATAGGCTACTGTTGGAGTATGAAGGTGTTGCTGAGATAGTCAACCAGATCAAACAAGTCAATCACACTTCTCAAAACAAGACATAGTCCATCAACCTTGAAAGATCGAATGAGTCTCTGTCCTTACCGAAAGAGCGAGAGAGTCTATCCATGTGAATTCATCAATCAGTAACGAAATTCAAGGAGCAGCGTCCACTAAACCATAACAGTCATCAACTATCATCCTTGGGCCGAAATTGATGCAAAATGTGAGCAAAATCCAAAGCCTAGACTTTCTGATAATTCGAGAGAGTCTGTCGGTCAGTTGCGAAAATTAAGGAGCAAGTACAGCAACTACATTGACTTACAACGGTCATCAACGCTCAGACTTGGACCAAAATTCTCTCAGCATGGCACTAATCAGAAGACTTGGCTCCAGCCTCCGAAATATGGCTCCAACTTCCGAAATTCAAGGAAAGAGTCATAGGTTCCTGAAATTTCAGAATTGACAAAGTCAGTCTGCTACATCAAACGTGAGAGTCATAATTGAACGTTGCCAAGTCGTCCAATGGATTGGTAATTGTCCGAAAATTAAGGGCCAAGGCTTAGCAACGTTCACAAAGAAGTTAGGACCGGATTTTAAGCAACTACAACGTTCAGATGGCAGAAATTTCGGAAGCAGACTCCCTCACCGGCTCCACTATATAAGAGAGTTGTCATTTCGTTTCTCATTGCAGCTTTCCAAAGAGAATCATTTAGAGCATTTGTTTAGAGAAAGCTTTGCCTATTTTAGAGAGAGAAAAAAGAGAGAGAGTACTAGATTCCTTTGTGCATATCGATAGAGTCTTTCTAGGTAGGACCTACTTTTCACTACACTTATCATTGAGCTGGTCAGAGATTGTATTGGGTGAATGAGTGAAAACCACGAAGTAGATCTCATCTACTGAGTGGGCATTATAAGTTGTTGTTTTGTTTGACCAGGAAATAAAATAACTTATATTGTGTATCCTGCTGAGTTCGACAGAGTCCTCCATCTTTCGAGTGTTAATCCATTTAGCTCCGCTAAGTCTATCTTACTTTACTACCTTGAGCAACTACTTCCGCGCACTTAGTTCGACTAAGTGTTTCTACGCCTCAAGTGTTCTCACATACGAAGTTTGATTGAGTGTCTCTACATCACAGAGTGTTTCTTACTTTGTAAGACCGATTGAGTCAAACCAACTCTTAGACTCACACCTTGAGTTGGTTTGAGTCAGCCACCCGATCCTACATGTGGTATCAGAGCCTTGCTTAGGCTGACAGTCAATCAACGAGCAATGGCAGCTGTCGGTTGGGGTGATTCAGACTCCGACGATCCAGACACAGAGTCCAGCGGCTTGGTATGTCTCATGGCACATGATACGACGGAGTCCATGATCCCCGACAATGAGGTAACTCGTTCCCATCTTGAAACAGACCTTTATCGTATAACTCCTATGGGTTTTATGACTTTAATTTCTAAAATGGCTTCTGAAACTAAGTCTCTTAAAGCTGATCTTAACAGAAAAATCTCCAAGTTAAGTGAGGAACTTGAGATCTCAAAAAGTCTTATGTATGCTTTGAGAGATGAAGCTAAGGAACATAAGATTATTTCCTGCTCACTTAGATTGGATTTGCGAGACTCTCGGCGTCGTGTTGACTCTCTTAAAAAGGAGCTCGACAAAACCAGAGTCTTACTGAATCCAACCAAAGGGAACAGGAAGAGTTACTCACTCAGATTGACTCTGTCAAACATGACCTCACTGTTTTCGCTGACAAGTGTTGTTCTTTGCAGAATGAGCTAAATAGTTTAGAATCTCGAGTTATCTCTCTAACCTCTTCTGTTGAGCAACTCTCTCGAAAATTGAAAGAAAAGGAACATGCACTCTCTCTCAAACTAGTCAATTTCATCAAACAGGTCACTCCATCAGAATTGCCCGAGTGGGCCAACTCCAAGATCAAGGAAGTTAGTCAAGATCGTGATAATCTTCAAAAGGAAGTTGAAAAACTCTCCCAAGAGATAGTTAATATACGATCTGGAGTTGGATCCACTCAATCAAAGCCCAAATGGCATAAAGGTAAATTCAATATCCCTAAAATATGTCCAAATCCAACAACAAACCCAAGCGCCAACAACAAAAAGAAAATTTTGATTCTTAGTGGAAAGGACAGCAAAAATACGTTAATCTTCCTCCCACTAAGATTTGTGGTTATTGCGGGAGTCTTGGACATAGAGATAGTGCCTGTGAAAAGCTTCACAAGGATGTGTCATTTAATATCAAGCGACTCAATCTTATCCTTGAGGCACGAGAAAAGCTGAAAAAATCTGGTTCAAAAAGGGGACCCAAGTATATTTGGGTTCCCAAAAGTACCAAGTGATTTTTTTGCAGGTGGAAGCGAGCGTGGAGATAGACTGTGTGTACTTGACAGAGGGTGCTCCACAACTGGAAATCCCGACAAATTCAGCTCGCTTTCATCCTACAAAGGAGGTAAGGTCACCTTTGGAAACAACAACCAAGGTGAAATCGTGGGAGTTGGCACCATAGGTAACCCCTCCAAGTTTAAGGTAGATGGAGTCCATCTGGTCACTGGACTTCAACCTAGTCTGTTAAGCATTTTTCAAATTTGTGAAAGATTCAACTTAGTACTTCTCTCATATGTCGTTTGCAAAGTTTTTGATGAACATACAGGATCTCTAGAGCCACAAGACGTAAAGAAGGTAAATATGTACAAGAAATGTCTAAATGCCATCAATTCGGACGACCAAGTCTGTCTATGTGCTCGCTTTCAAGCAGCACCCAATCAGTCTTATCTCAAGGTGGTCAAACGAATCATTCGATAGTTAAAAGGAACCAGTCAACTTCATCTATGGTACCTTCGTTCCCCTATATTACTTTATCTGGTTTTAGTGATTTTGACTGGATAGATTCCCTCCATGATCGAAAGAGTACATCTAGCAATGCAAAATTCCTTTGTCTATGCTTAGACTCTTGGTCCTCTACAAAGCAAAATTTTGCTGAGATCAAATTGGTATTTTCTATGATAACAATTGCACATGTAAAATCTCTGGAAACCCAATCCAATATTCGAGAACCAGACACATTGAAATATGTTTCCATTTCTTGAAGGACTGTGTCAAGAAAAGGCTAATTCAACTTGACTTTGTTCCAATAGAGGATCTGCTAGCAGATATCTTTGCCAAGCCTCTTCCTACCACCAGATTCGAGGCACTTCGTTCAACAATTGGAATGACTCAATCAACGTAAGACGATAGTCTCTCCTTCTTTGGCTGTATAATTAGTAGGTGTTGTTTGCATACTGTTTGAGTCAATCCGTGTTCTCATATTGATAGACTGTGTTTGCTTTTTGTGTCCCTTTTCGATTTTCTCCAAAAAAAAGGGGAGAGGACAAAGGCAAGGTACCCCGCTAACTTGTTTCTCCTGAACCAAAACGGACCTCGTCCACTCGGTTATTAAGCCTTTAAGGGTGCTTTATCACCTAACTTCCTAAGGATGCGAAACCTGGGAAAGTTGGCCCAAAGCTGTTACATGGGTGGAGAGAAAAGTTTGGGGGATGGAGACAGTCCCTGTGTGCTCAAACTTGTTAAATATCTATGAATTGCAAATATAGAGCTATAAAGTCTTCAAAAATACAATGCAATGCAACAGGGATCATTACAAGTTATGAGAATGTGGCAATGAAAGGTATTGTGGAATATGACAATACTTCTTGCCCCTTGTCGTCCATGAGTATGTTTGTTTATGGATACAGTCTATTTGTTTTTTAATGTACGGATTGACTTAGACTCTGTTGCAAACTTCCCTTACTGATGACAGCAAAAAGAGGAAGTAGTGAATCCCGTCTCTCACGAACAAGTCACTCTGGTTATGTTCTGGATTGACTTTGTCTCTATGCGACTAGGTCTGAGGTGAAGTTTGGATATTCTGTTTCAATTTTACTCTGTTGGTACTAGATCATGTTGGTTGCAGTTTTCTTAACTTAGTCATATATTCCCTATTTCAATCTCTCTTAGTAGTTTGTGGTTTGCCAAATTGTGCTCATCGATTCAGGGGGAACTCTAACAGAGTTACTCAATCTATGCTGTGATTAAGGGGGAACTTGGACAGGAACGGTTCCCCAAAATTTTTTTTTTGCTCTTGTCTTGTTTTGCAGATTGAATCATTCAGGATTCACAAAAAGAGTTTTGTTATCATCAGCAACAAGGGGGAAACTGTTGGAGTATGAAGGTGTTGCTGAGATAGTCAACCAGATCAAACGAGTCAATCACACTTCTCAAAACAAGACATAGTCCGTCAACCTTGATAGATCGAATGAGTCTCTGTCCTTACCGAAAGAGCGAGAGAGTCCATCCGTGTGAATTCATCACTCAGTAACGAAATTCAAGGAGCAGCGTCCACTAAACCATAACAGTCATCAACTATCATCCTTGGGCCGAAATTGATGCAAAATGTGAGCAAAATCCAAAGCCTTGACTTTCTGATAATTCGAGAGAGTCTGTCGGTCAGTTGCGAAACTTAAGGAGCAAGTACAGCAACCTACATTGACTTACAACGGTCATCAACGCTCAGACTTGGACCAAAATTCTCTCAGCATGGCACTAATCAAAAGACTTGGCTCCAGCCTCTGAAATATGGCTCTAGCTTCCGAAATTCAAGGAAAGAGTCATAGGTTCCTAAAATTTCGGAATTGACAGAGTCAGTCTGCTACATCAAACGTGAGAGTCATAATTGAACGTTGCCAAGTCGTCCAATGGATTGGTAATTGTCCGAAAATTAAGGGCCAAGGCTTAGAAACGTTCACAAAGAAGTTAGGACCGGATTTTAAGCAACTAAAACGTTCAGATGGCAGAAATTTGGAAGCAGACTCCCTCACCGGCTCCACTATATAAGAGAGTTGTTGAAATACCCCTAACCTTTAAAATATAATTAAATGATCTATTAATGTGCTAAGATGATTAATAAATCTAAACATTATTGGGCAACAATCTAAAAGATCTCAACAAGGCAAAACACGCCTTAAGATCGGTAAAGCCAAAAATGTGCTTTAAGACACCATAAAGATTGTATGACCTCAAATAGGATCCAAAGTGGATTCCTAAGCATTATAATGAAGTAAGGAACACAATTAAACCATTCTCAAGGAGAACTAAGCTCAAGAACACCCTGTGACACAAAAATGTGCGCTAAAAACACCTAAAAGCACGTTTTTTTTTTTTTTTTTTTTTTTGTGAGCTTGCCCTTTAACTGTTCTTAATGGGCTTAAGATTATAATTACCCTTAAATATGATATTTTATCATATTATATCATAATTAGGAATTTAATTCCAGAAATTTACGAATTTTTACAAATTTAATATTAAAATATTAAATAAACCCTAAAGTGGGGCCCGCATGAGTCAATATTGACCAAGTACGGTCAATGGTCAATTAATTGACCCATTTGGTCAATGGAAATCGGCTGGCAAGAGGAGAGGAGACAGCTTACAATAATTAAGAGACAAATTGATACCTAACACAAATTTACAATAGTAAAACTTACTTTTCAATTATTTCCAACCTTTCCCACCTTTTCCTTCCTCCTTGTCCGATCCCAGCCTCTCCAACAAGCTCTCCTCCTTCCTAGCAGCTCTCAAGCTTTGTTCTTGACCATGGAAGGCAGATCTAACTCCTAAGCTCTTAAGTAAGTGTTTTAAGGTCATTTTTAGCCCTTTTTTCTTCATCTCTTCACTACCTACACCTAGATTTCGTGGCTCATCAATTCTATGGCTTATTCTCAGTGTTCTAAGGTTAGAACAAGAGCCAAACCGTTGAAGCAAGTAGAGGGACCAAGGTTGCTCAAATTTCATTTTAAGGTAAAAACATACCTTAAGCCTCTCAATCTTTAACGGTTTTCCTTCATTCTTCAATTTTTATGCGTTTATACACTCAAATCTTTATTAACATGTTCATTCAGTTGGTTAGCCATTTGGAGCAAGGGTGACCAAGATCCAAAGGAAATACCCTCTTTTAAGGCATTTTTCCAAGGTAAAACCTAATAACAAGGTAGCTTGTTGTGATCTAACTATTTCCTATGTCAATATGGTGGATATAACACCTTGTGGTGTGTTTGGTTCAGGTCGAAACCACCTAGAACTTCCCTTGCATTTTTAAGGTGATTTTTGCCTTAAATCTTACATTAATTATTCCTTATGGTTAAGCTCAAGCTTGGAGTGTAACCATATCTTGTTTTTGTGTATTAAACATGTCTAAATCATGTGGTGAATTTTCCTACAAGAGGCCGAGTGCATACAAGGAATAACCAAGGTATAAACACCTTAACTTATGATTTTTATAATTTTTAAGCATATATATATATATAATATATGGCCGAGAGTGAATTACATATATAGGTCATATTGACCTAAAAATGGGAAAAAAAATGGCTAAGATAAATTAAGCTAGTCATTTAAGAGATTTAATTAACATAATGGTCAAATTATGACATTATGGGAAAAATAATTAAACCAAAGTGAGGCCGAGAATATATGCTATATTTTGAGACATTTATTGTGTAATTTATTTTGCAAGTCAAGGTTGTAATAAGGCCATGTCATTAGGCCATTTTAATTTAAGTTTATAAGCTTATTTAGTTTTATTTATGCTTATAATTAAAATTGGGGCCAATTCGTAATTACTAGGAAATGAAAGCGTGGGCTTAATTTAGAGCAATTAGGCTTTTTAAATGAATTTAATAAAAATTATAACATTTTAAAGTTTTGGGTCAAAATTGTAAAATAGAAAAGTATAGGTTATATATTAGTGATTACCGAAAAATTGGTTCCCATTTGGTATTAGAAGTCAAAGTTGACTATATAGGAGACTTTGACCAAGTTTGGAAAATTTAAGAAATTAAAATACTACCTTATATTAAGATATTTAATTAGTAAAAGATTTAAAAGATGGGGCTATAATGTAATTTCCGAAAACTTGGGTACTAAATGGAGTTTATTACAAACCTTAGGTTATTAGGAATTTTTAGAAAGTTATTTGGTTAAATTTGGAGTTTATATGAGTTATATAAATATATAAGATACTTTATAACATTGTTACAAATGGGTAACAAAGAGGTGAAACCGAGATTTAAAGGAGTATAAGGTTAGGAATAATATTTATAACCTTTTGGTATAGTTTGGTAATTTTGGAATGATATATAAGGTTTTAGAAAGATATATGTATAATATTTGGTTTAATGGAATTAGAAAACTATGTATTATAAATTGGGATGGAATTGTGATTTATAGAATTTAGTGGTGTATAATGGAAACCGAAAATATAAGGGGCTATTTGGTATTTTATAAACAAAATATAACTATAGGTTATAATTGTTTTAAATGACTTAAATGTCATAAGATATGTTTATATAACAATAATGTAACATTATATTAACTAAGTGGTGGGTTTTTGTAAATATTTAAGAACATAGGTGCTGTTCGGAAATATTAATATTTTTAAATGGAATTTAATATGGTTTTGATGTTATAAGGATTATAACATTTATAATATAAGGGTATTCATTAGAAAGAATGAATATATATTATAAGTCTTACCATATAAGAAATAGTTCCATAATACTACACATAAATAAATATATGTTATGGTGGAAAAATATTATGGTTTTAAAGACCATGTTTTTCATAATGAAAAATGACGTATGATAAAAGGGAAAAGGATTACAAACATTAGATGTGGAATTCTAATGTTAGGAGTATACATGGGATAATAAGAATTTATACATTCAAGTATTGTTTACAAATGAATTTACCACATTGAATTTAAAAAAAAAAGACAAACCTTAGGGAAATAAATACTAAGGTGAGATGCATAATGCATGACAAAGGATCACACATGCAATAATGAAATAACTATACGACATACAAGGGTGAGTTAAGTCACATGCGATAACGAGTTCAACAATAAGTATATTAATATACAAGACAAACTACGCATGTAATATAACACTTTTCCAATCTCAAGTTAAACCTAAAACCCGACAAATGTTGATGGCTAATAACGGGGGGGGGTGGGGGGGGGGGGTAACCGGGAGGTGTTAGTGACGGTACGGGTAACCGTAGAATTGTGTTGGTATACGGTATGCTAATCAGTAGCATTATGTATTGTTTAGACTGTTAGAGACTACACAAGGAGCATAGGATCTCGCTGATTCATACTCCACCGTAATACATCAGGGTGAACGGTATGTTTGTTATGTGTCTCTGATTGTCTCTGAGGGCTTCCTCAGTTCAGACTTCTATGTGATCTATGATAAGATTGTTTGTCTGAATGTGATAATTAATATACATGAATTGTATATTTATAGCTGCTTATTTTACTGTTGTTGAGTTAACAGTATCGGTTCGTATACATGGACCAATATTATAAAACGAACTAGCGGCTATGGTGCTATCTTATATGAAATATAAGGATCGTCAGAAAAACATTGTAGCACTAGGATAATAAGATATACACATTATCCGAGACTTTTATACGAGCATTGGCCTTTCTAAATGCCGCTCTCGTATCTAACACTGGATCCCGAGTTTACAGACTCTGGATTGGACTAATGACCTTAGTTTGCTGTGTTAGAAAAAAAATGGTAATGCGATGCGATGGTATAATTAATTAATGGAAAGGAAGTAAAGCCAGGAGGATGTGGCTCTTGGTGCGCGCTGTGATCACAAAAACGATACCAGGATGTCCGCGTACGGGTCCGCAAGTATCAAGAAAATTTCCCGTGAGCTAGAATGGCTCGTTGGTCGGAGACTCTACCGTTGGAGTGGCTACTGCCGTGGGTGACCCGCCATAATATATGGGTAACTAGAGACATGTCGTTTTAACGAGACATTGTCACTAGGTATAACTGAACAAATAATACAGTTAGAATTATACAGTGGCGAACGATATTGGTTTCTACACCATGGACGAGAACTAGTACTTGTTTATTGTTCTCGTTGTTTCGCTTGGTTGTTCATTGGTTATACTTGTGGTTATATTATATATGTGATGGTTGTGTTTATTGTATGGATGTTACTGTTAATTGTTTTACAGTTTTAAATATTAAAACGGTATTGCATGTAATGAACCTCATGCTCTCGACCAAATAATTGAGGGGTCTTTGGGGGCATGACGGGGCATGTGATGACATACTCAGCAGGGGCTGATTCCATACCACAAACCATTTTCATGCAGGTGACTAGCTGGTGGGTCGCAGCGAGGCGTGACTATTGTGATATTACTGTTGGATTAGACTTGGTACGGTGTGATACTCAGGTGTTTTTGGACTCGGGTTGTTTAACCGAGGTGTATTTGGTTTAGATGCTCACGGTCTGTAATAATTGGTTGTTGTTAGATTTTTTAAATTGTTTAAGTACACTATCTATCTCTTGTGGTCACTGCGGGAATACGTTTCGCATGTTGATTATCAGGTAACTCGTTATCACCCGTATGGGCGAGTGATAACTGTGACACCATTAGAACGACAATCTGTTATTTACCGCTGCGATTATATTATTTCTGGAGTAGGATTAGTAGGGGTGTTACAAAAGTGGTATCAGAGCGGAGTACCGCTCTGATTACAAGAGATAGTAGTTTAAGTACCGTGAGCCTAGGTTGTTCACACACCAGTACCTAGGAGATAGTTGTAAATGATTAAGTTAGGAGATTGTCGGGGACAATGTGTTTTATGCCTTTTAGGGCTATGTGAACTTACGGTTGAGATAAGTACGTACTTATACCGAGTGTGACTTCAATTTGAATTCTTCAGATGTCTTCTGGGAGGCGATCAGCAGGCAGAGGAGGTGGTGGAAGAGCGGCGGGCCTGGAGCAGGACCTCCGGAGGCCCCAGCCGTGGGCGTGGCTGAGACGGTAGCTGCCGTCTTCGCTCAGCTAGCCCAGATGGGAGGTATCCATATAGGAGCACCACCTGCACCACCGGTAGTCCCACCCGTACCCGCACCTAGAGAGCCGAATTGGCTGAAGAGCGTAGCTGACACGCGAGTACCTACCTATGATGGAGTTGCTGACCCCATGTCCTGGAGAGATTCATTGTTGAGCACGAGAAGGCCTTCGATGCCATACACGTGCCTGCTGAGCACCGAGTCGATATAGCAGCCTTTCACCTGAAGGACGCTGCCAGCACGTGGTGGAGGTCCGTGAAGGCACATTATCTTGCTATAGAGGGTTTTGGATGGACTGTTTTGTGGAATTGTTGAGAGAGAAGTACTATCCTGCTCATTTGAAGCAGAGGAAAAGGGAGGAGGTTGAGGCCCTGAGGCAGGGTAGTATGACAGTAGATCAGTACTACTCCTTGTTTATTGGGCTCTTGGACTTCGTCCCAGGAGTTGTTTTTTCTGATGCTGTGAAGGTGGAGAAATTTAGAGGCGGGTTGAGATATGCTATCAAGGCCGCCATGGGTGCTACCTTGTACCCTACGGTCCAGGTAAAAATAATTGACAGTTATACCTATAACTCAGTTTGATTTATTACAAGTTCGGGGAACTCATTGATGTATTACAGGAGGTTATGACGCTGCTTCTCGGACTGAGATGATGGTGAACAGCCGGGAGGACGGTCAGGGGCAGAAGCGTAAGGCCCCAGAGAAGGAGGCGAAACTGAGGCTGGAAGCGGAGGCAGTAAGGGCTGGAAGTAAGAACCACCTTAAGTTATTTAATCCATTTAAATTACTTACTTACTGCCTGCTTTTATACCTGCTATTCCTGACACTTTGACGATCACAGGAAAAAAAGTTCTCCTGGAGGGAAGAAGCCCAGCCAAAAGGGTAAGGACAAGGTCCCGATGCTGACCGGGCCTACCTACGATGTGCAGCCTCTTAGATCTGTACCCCCTAAGGGTAAGCGATCTAACCTTGTGAATGAATTGAGTACTACACTACCCATTACCATCCTTGTATTAACCTGAGTGTGATATGATAATAGGTTCTGCACCCCAGCGCCACTTTCACTGCAAGCGCTGTGGTAAAGACACCCCGGTGTTGACTGCACCGGGCAAGCGGTGGACTGCCACCATTGTGGAAAGAAGGGCCACAGGTCGTTCGAGTGCTTTCTAATCCAGAGAGCCGAGCGTACCGCCCGCAGAAGGGGACTCAGAGCGCACCTACTGGAGGAGGTGGAGCTCGAGGTGGCCAGAGGGGGCCGGCGCCCCAAGCCCAGAGGGGGCAGCAGCATCAGCAGCCACACAGCAGAACCAGAACCAGAGGAACCCGCCGGGCAACCGTATGCTGAATGCAGCGGGAGCTTCAGGCGCTGGCACTAGTACCCAGCGCGGTGAAGGTTAGCATTTGAAACCTTAACCATTGTATGAAAGCATGACTAAGTGTTAAACGCTTTACCTTAGCATGAATGTGTGTTTTAATTACCCAGCTTTAGATAAACAACTTACCTAGGAACCCGTGGAAGAAAGACGGGAGTACCCTAGTGAGTTGTGTCATGTGGTCAGACCGGGCATGATACTTCTCAGAGAATTCCTAACCCTAGATGAGCAAATCACCATAGTGAATGAGTGTAGAGCTTTGGGTAAGGGCATAGGAGGTTTTTATACCCCTGTATTTAATAGTGGTTCTAGAATGAAACTGCACATGATGTGCTTAGGGAAAGATTGGGATCCACAAGCTAGGGTTTATCGAGAGGTGAGGATGGTAGGTGACGTATCTATACCTAGGATACCTGAGAGTTTCCTTACCTTGGTGAGAAACGCAATGGATATTGCTCAAGACTGTGGGACTTATCCATTACCCGACATGACACCTGACGTTTGCATCATCAACTACTATGAGCAGGGAGGAAAGCTTGGAATGCACCAGGACCGTGATGAGACGACCGAGTCCATCACCAGAGGAATACCGGTTGTGTCATTCTCCATCGGCGATGATGCTGAGTTATCTATGGAGACCAGAAGAGGATGGATCTAGCAAGCAGATCATCCTCAAGTCTGGGGATGTGTTGGTATTTGGTGGAGAGTCGAGACTTGTATATCATGGTATTAAGAGCATTAAGCTCAATACCGCACCACCACCTAGTGAACGATACCCACATCCGACCCGGCCGTTTAAACTTGACTTTCAGACAGTATTGATGTAATAGCAGTAGCTAAGTGTGTAACCTTGTATAATACAGTTGGATGAATGAAATAAGAGTTTAATACCTTCAAGTATATGTGTTCAGTTTTGTTAATACCGATAATTCATAACTTCAGGCCATAGAAATGGAAAGGAGGGTACCATCTGCATCCTAGACATGGCGCAAGCCAAGGAGTCTGGTAATGTCATCACAGGTATGACAATTACAAACAACAGTAAATTAGTGATTTATTGGGACTCGATGCTAATACGAGAGGTGATCTCAGGTACCTTTCCTATTGATGGTGTTAGTGCTTCCGTATTGTTCGACTCAGGGGCTTCGCATTCTTTTATTTCCTCGCATTTGCTAAGAAGCTGGGGGCCACCCCCGAACAGCTTTCAGACTTTTCAGTCACCCTTCCTTCGAAGGAGAAAGTAGGTTGCACCAGACAGTATACAGGGTTAGAGATCAGCATTATGACTGAGACCTTCCCCATTGATCTAATTGAGTTCAAGAACTTGGGTTTTGACATTATAGTGGGCATGGATTGGCTACAGAAGCATAGGGGCCGCCTTCATTGTGCAGAGCATCGACTACTACTGAAGGGGCCGAGCGGCAAGACAGTGTCATACCGCAGTGTGAGGAGAGAGCCGACTGTCAAGATCGTGTCAGCATTGTCCCTGATGAAGGATGTTAGGAAGGGCCGACAAGCCTTCCTCTGTTATGTACAGGACACGAGACAGAGCGACGTGACGGACGTAGACATTCCAGTCGTGGTAGATTTTCCCGACTTATTTCCTGATGAGCTGCCAGGCATGCCGCCTGTGCGCGAGGTTGAGTTCGCCGTCGACTTGTTGCCAGGTACGGGCCCTATTGCTAAGGCACCCTACCGTATGGCACCGGCTGAGATGAGGGAGCTGAAGCTACAGCTGGAGGACCTCCTCGACAAGGGATTCATTCGACCTAGTGTTTCTCCTTGGGGTGCTCCAGTACTGTTCGTCAAGAAAAAGGACGGCAGTATGCGACTCTGCATCGACTACCGCGAGCTTAATGCGGTCACAGTCAAGAACAAGTACCCATTACCACGGATAGATGATTATATTGATCAGCTGAGAGGGGCCAGTGTGTTCTCGAAGATAGATCTCAGATCTGGCTACCATCAGATTAGGATTGCAGAGGGTGATATTGAGAAGACAGCTTTCAGGACACGGTATGGACACTACGAGTTCACCGTTATGCCATTCGGATTGACGAATGCGCCAGCCATATTCATGGATTTGATGAACTCCTTTTTAGAGAGCATCTTGATAGTTCAGTTGTAGTCTTCATCGACGATATTCTGATCTATTCAAAGACCAAGGAAGATCATGAGTTACATTTGAGACAGGTGTTGAATATTGAGAGAGAACCAGCTGTATGCCAAACTCTCTAAGTGTGAGTTCTGGTGGACAGCGTGTCATTTCTAGGACACATTATATCAGCTAGCGGCATATCTGTAGATCCTGCTAAGATTGAGGCAGTGAAGAGTTGGCCAAGGCCGAAGACAGTCACAGACGTCCGTAGTTTCTGGGTTTGGCCGGTTATTATCGAAGGTTCGTGAAGGACTTCTCCAAGAAGCCAAACCAATGACTAATCTAATGAAGAAGGAATCCCAGTTCTTATGGTCTGCAGAGTGTGAGCAGTCCTTTCAGACGCTGAAGGATCTCCTGACATCGGCGCCCGTTCTTACTATCCCTGAGGGCACCGATGGGTTCGAGGTATATTGTGATGCCTCTGGAACCGGTCTAGGCTGTGTGCTTATGCAGCACGGGAAGGTAGTTGCTTACGCATCCCGACAGCTGAAGAAGCATGAGGTGAATTACCCCACACACGACCTTGAGTTAGGCGCAGTAGTCTTCGCTTTGAAGATCTGGCGACATTATTTGTATGGTGTGACAGTCACTATCTACTCTGATCACAAGAGTCTACAGCATCTCTTCTCTCAGAAGGAGCTGAACATGCGACAGAGAAGATGGGTCGAGTTCTTGAAGGACTACGACATAGACCTGAGGTACAAAGAGGGCAAAGCAAATGTAGTTGCCGACGCCCTGAGCCGTAGAGCTCATTCATTATTTACACTAGTAGCGAGCAGCAGTATGATTGATGAGATACGAGCTGCTCAGGAGAGTGATCAGTATTTGGAGAGCATCAAACAGAAAATGTCAGAGGGTTGTTTTGAAGACAGAAGTATGATTTCGAACTGTGTAATGATGGCATGTTACGACTGAATGGCCGATTATGTATTCCGGAGTCGTCTCCTGATCTGAAGGAGAAGATACTCCAGGAGGCTCATTGCTCGTCCTTATCCGTCCACCCTGGTTCTTCGAAGATGTATAAGGATTTGAAGGTTCATTTCTGGTGGAGCGGGATGAAGAAGGATGTAGCTGAGTACGTGGCTAGATGCTTGACCTGTCAGAAGGTTAAGTTTGAGCATAGGAGACCCGGAGGTTTAGTGCAGCCTATGCCTATTCCTTGTTGGAAGTTCGAGGACATCTCGATGGATTTCGTTGTCGGTCTCCCACCGACTAAGGGAGGACTGAACACGATTTGGGTCATTGTGGACCGTCTGACGAAGGTGGCAAAGTTTGTTGCTATGAAGGATACCTGGAACGTCCCGAAGTTAGCGGACTTGTTCCAGAAGGAGGTGATCCGGCACCATGGTGTGCCAAAGACTATTGTTTCTGATAGGGACCCTCGATTTTTGTCCAGATTCTGGGGACAGGTTCAGGAAGCCTTGGGTACAAAGTTGAAGCTTAGTACGGCGTTCCATCCACAGACCGACGGTCAGAGTGAGAGGACCATCCAGACACTGGAGGACATGCTGAGAGCATGTGCCTTAGATTTCCAGGGGAGTTGGTTAGAGCGTCTACACTTGATAGAGTTCGCCTACAACAACAGCTACCACTCCTCGATACAGATGCCACCATTCCAGGCACTTTATGGTCGACCGTGTAGGACTCCTTTATGCTGGGATGAGGCCAGCGAGACTACGCTTCTAGGACCGGAGTACCTAGAGCAGATTAAGGAGGATGTCCTACAGATTCGCAAGAACATGAGGGCAGCTCAGGACGGCAGAAAGAAAGCATGCAGACACCAAGAGGAGGGACATTGAGTTCACTACCGACGATATGGTATTCCTCAGAGTGTCACCCATGAAGGAATATTCCGGTTGGGCAGAAGGGCAAGTTGAGCCCAAAGTATGTTGGACCTTATGCGATTAGGGAGCGAGTGGGCCCGTTAGCCTACAGACTGGATTTACCAGCAGAGCTCGGGAGGGTGCACACGTCTTTCACGTTTCACAGTTGAAGAAGTATGTGCCCCATCCATCGCACGTTTTGCAGCCAGAGACTTTAGAGTTGGACCCCGCTCTACGATATGAGGAAGTACCACTCCGCATTCTCGATACGAAGACGAGGCAGACTAGGAACAAGACCGTTAGCATGGTCAAGGTTCTCTGGTCGAACCATGAGGTGGAGGAGGCTACATGGGAGTTAGAGGACTCCATGAGAGCGAAGTACCCAGCACTCTTCGAGTAGTAGCTGTGATACTTGTACGGGTTCGTGGTCAAACCCTTTTTAAGGGGGGTAGACACCACTTGGCTTGCGCACATGTTGTGCATTAGGTCTTGTTTTTGTGGTGTGTTTTTGTTGGTATGCTGCGTCATACATGTTGTTTGGATGATTGTATGTATGTACATTTTATGTATGTGCCTTAGTGCACCTGGTTGAATATATATATAGTACCGCTGAGTACTTTTGGTTGATGATTTGGATGTGCACCTTGTTTAGTGCTGTGATGTGAATGAGTTTATACCATGAGTTTGGTTATTTATATAATATGCTGTACGTATAGACTAGGTCTGAAACTAGTTGGGAGTTACTCCCTAGTATGGACTGTTTGGCTACTTAGTGGAACTTGATTCCTTAGGTGAACTGTAGAGGATTAAGGACTTCGGGACGAGCCTTTTTAAGGGGGTAGACTGAAATACCCATAACCTTTAAAATATAATTAATGATCTATTAATGATCTAAGATGATTATTAAACACCTAAATATTATTGGGGAACATCTAAAGGATCTCAACAAGGCGAAACACGCCTAAGATCGGTAAAGCCAAAAATGTGCATTAAGACACCATAAAGATTGTATGACTCAAATAGGATCCAAAGTGGATTCCAAAGTATTATAATGAAGTAATGACACAAACAAACCGTTCTCAAGGAGAACTAAGCTCAGGAACACCCTGTGACACAAAATGTGCGCTAAAACACCTTAAAGCACGTTTTTGTGAGATTGCCTTTTAAATTGATTTTTAATGGGCTTAAAGATTATAATTACCCTTAAATATGATATTCTATCATATTATATCATATTAGGAATTTAATTCCAGAAATTTATGAATTTTTACAAATTTAATATTAAATATTAATAAAACCCTAAAGTGGGGCCCGCATGAGTCAAATTTGACCAAGTTGGTCAATGGTCAATTTTGACCCATTTGGACCATGGAAATCGGCTGGCAAGAGGAGAGGAGATAGCTTGCAATAATTAAGTGACAAATTGATACCTAACACAAATTTACAATAGTAAACTTACTTTTTCAATTATTCCAACCTTTCCCACCTCTTCCTTCCTCCTTGTCCGATCCCAGCCTCTCCAACCGTGCTCCTCTCCTTCCTAGCAGCTCTCAAGTCTGGTTCTTGAGCATGGAAGGCAAATCTAGCTCCTAAGCTCTTAAGGTAAGTGTTTTAAGGTCATTTTTAGCCCTTTTTCTTCATCTCTTCACTACCTACACCTAGATTTCGTGGCTCATCAATTCCTATGCCTTATTCTCAGTGTTTAAGGTTAGAACAAGAGCCAAACTCGGTTGAAGCAAGTAGAGGGACCAAGGTTGCTCAAAATTTCATTTTAAGGTAAAAACATACCTTAAGCCTCTCAATCTTTCAACCAGTTTTCTTCCTTCAATTTTTATGAGTTTACACTCATAATCTTCATATTTACATGTTCATTCAGTTGGTTAGCCATTTGGAGCAAGGGTGACCAAGAACCAAAGGAATACCCTCTTTTAAGGCATTTTTCAAGGTAAAACCTAATAACAAGGTAGCTTGTTGTGATCTAACTATTTCCTATGTCAATATGGTGGATCTAACGCCTTGTGGTGTGTTTGGTTCAGGTCGAAACCACCTAGAACTTCCCTTGCATTTTTAAGGTGATTTTTGCCTTAAATCTTACATTAATTATTCCTTATGGTTAAGCTCAAGCTTGGAGTGTAACCATATCTTGTTTTTGTGTATTAAACATGTCTAAATCATGTGGTGAATTTTCCTACAAGAGGCCGAGTGCATACAAGGAATAACCAAGGTATAAACACCTTAAACTTATGATTTTTATAATTTTAAGCATATATATATATAATATATATATATATATATATGGCCGAGAGTGAAATTACATATATAGGTCATATTGACCTAAAAATGGAAAAAAAATGGCTAAGATAAATTAAGCTAGTCATTTAAGAGATTTAATTAACATAATGGTCAAATTATGACATTATGTGGAAAAATATTAAACCAAAGTGAGGTCGAGAATATGCTATATTTTGAGACATTTATTGTGTAATTTATTTTGCAAGTTCAAGGTTGTAATAAGGCCATGTCATTAGGCCATTTTAATTTAAGTTTATAAGCTTATTCAGTTTTATCCATGCTTATAATTAAAATTGGGGCCAATTCGTAATTACTAGGAAATTAGAAAGCCGTGGGCTTAAATTAGAGCAATTTAGGGTTTTTAAATGAATTTAATAAAAATTATAACATTTTATAAATTTTTGGGTCAAAATTGTAAAAATAGAAAAGTATAGGTTATTATTAGTGATTACCGAAAAATGGTTCCCATTTGGTATTAGAAGTCAAAGTTGACTATATAGGAGACTTTGACCAAGTTTGGAAAATTTAAGAAATTAAAATACTACCTTATATTAAGATAAGTATTAATATGTAAAAGATTTAAAAGGGATGGGGCTATAATGTAATTTCCGAAAACTTGGGTACTAAATGGAGTTTAGTACAAACCTTAGGTTATTAGGAATTTTTAGAATTTATTTGGTTAATTTGGAGTTTTATATGAGTTATATAAGTATAATATAAGATACTTTATAACATTGTTACAAATGGGTAACAAAGGGGTGAAAACCGAGATTTAAAGGAGTATAAGGTTAGGAATAATATTTATAACTTTTTGGTATAGTTTGGTAATTTTGAAATGGTATAAAGGGTTTATAAGATACGTGTATAATATATAGTTTTAATGGAATTAGAAAACTATGTATTATAAATTGGGATGGAATTGTGATTTATAGAATTTTAGTGGTGTATAATGGAAACCGAAAATATAAGGGCCATTTGGTATTTTATAAACAAAATATGACTATAGGTTATAATTGTTTTAAATGACTTAAATGTCATAAGATATGTTATATAACAATAATGTAACATTATATTAATTAAGTGGTGGGTTTTGTAAATATTTAAGAACATAGGTGCTGTTCAAAATATTAACATTTTAAATGGAATTTATAATATGGTTTTAAGGTTATAAGAGTTATAACATTTATAATATAAGGGATATTCATTAAAAAGAATGAATAAAGATTATAAGACTTACCATATAATAAATAGTTCCATAATACACACATATAAATAAATATATGTAATGGTGTAGAAAATGTGATAAGGTGCAATAACTATAAATTATCATAATTAAAATGATAATAGATAAGGAGAAAAGAATCATAAACATTAGATATCGAAATTCTAATGTTAGGAGTATACATGGAATAATAAGGATTTTAAATAATTCAAAGTATTGTTTACATATGAATTATACCACATTGAAACTTAAAAAAAAAAGAGGAGAGACAACCTTAGAAAAAATAAATACTAAGGTGAGATGCATAGTGCATGACATAGAATCACACATGCAATAATGAACCAAACTATACGACATACAAGGGTATGTTAGGTCACATGCGATAACAAGTTCAACAATAAGTATATTAATAACAAGACAAGACTACGCATGTAATATAACACTTTTCTAATCTCGAGTTAAACCTAAACCCGATAAACATTGACAGTTAATAACGGGGGTTAACCGGGAGGTGTTAGTGACGGTACGGGGTACCATAGGATTGTGTTGTTATACGGTATGCTAATCAGTAGCATTATGTATTGTTTTGACTATTAGAGACTACACAAGGAGCATAGGATCTTGCTGATTCATACTCCACCGTAATACATCAGGGTGAACGGTATGTTGTTATGTGTCTCTGATTGTCTCTGAGGGCTTCCTCAGTTCAGACTTCTATGTGATCTGTGATAAGATTGTTTGCCTGAATGTGATAATTAATATGCTTGAATTGTATATTTATAGCTGCTTATTATTACTGTTGTTGAGTTAACAGTATCGGTTCGTATATATGGACCAATATATATAAAACGAACTAGCGGCTATGGTGCTATCTTATATGAAATATAAGGATCGTCAGAAAAACGTTGTAGCACTAGGATAATAAGATATACATATTATCCGAGACTTTTATACGGAGCATTGGCCTTTCTGAACGCCGCTCTCGTATCTAACACTGGATCCTGAGTTTACAGACTCTGGATTGGACTAATGACCTTAGTCTGCTGTGTTATGAAAAAAATGGTAATGCGATGCGATGGTATAATTAATTAATGGAAAGGAAGTAAAGCCAGGAGGATGTGGCTCTTGGTGCACGCAGTGATCACAAAAACGATACCAGGATGTCCGCGTACGGGTCCGCAAGTATCAAGAAAATTCCCGTGAGCTAGAATGGCTCGTTGGTCGGAGACTCTACCGTTGGAGTGGCTACTGCCGTGGGTGACCCCCATAATATATGGGTAACTAGAGACATGTCGTTTTAACGAGACATTGTCACTAGGTATAACTGAACAAATAATACAGTGGCGAACGATATTGGTTTCTACACCATGGACGAGAACTAGTACTTGTTCATTGTTCTCGTTGTTTCGCTTGGTTGTTCATTGGTTATACTTGTGGTTATATTATATATGGTGATGGTTGTGTTTATTGTATGGATGTTACTGTTAATTGTTTTACAGTTTTAAATATTAAAACGGTATTGCATGTAATGAACCTCATGCTCTCGACTAAATAATTGAGGAGTCTTTGGGGCATGACGGGGCATGTGATGACATACTCAGCAGCGGCTGATTCCATACCACAAACCATTTTCATGCAGGTGACTAGCTGGTGGGTCGCAGCGAGGCGTGACTATTCTGATATTACTGTTGGATTAGACTTGGTACGGTGTGATACTCAGGTTGTTTTGGACTCGGGTTGTTTAACCGAGGTGTATTTGGTTTAGTTGCTCACGGTCTGTAATAATTGGTTGTTGTTAGATTTGTTTTAAAATGTTTAAGTACTACTATCTATCTCTTGTGGTCACTGCGGGAACACGTTTTGCATGATGATTATCAGGTAACTCGTTATCACCCGTATGGGCGAGTGATAACTGTGACACCATTAGAACGACAATCTGTTATTTACCGCAGCGATTATATTATTTTTAGGAGCAGGATTAGTAGGGGTGTTACAGTTAGGCCTGGTTAGCCACGAGGGTGGCTAATGGCGTTGTATCACCCTCTGTTGTATTAGAGTTCCGCTGCAAGTTTAATGGTAATTGTAACAGTTTAAGAGGTAATGACGAGATTAGCAGTTGGGGTGTTACAAAAATGGTATCAGAGCGAAGTATCGCTCTGATGACTGGAAATACTGAGCTTAGGAGATACCGAGTTAGGAATTAGAGACTCAGGGCTATGGGTTGGGTGGCAGCGTGAGAGATGCGCTAGATAGGAACTTCCAGTATGACCTGGATACCTACAATACCAAACCCGCCCTCCACAACCCCCATATTTAAAAGCCCGGGAAAGAACACCAGAGAGACAGGGAACCCGACCTGGCTGTTATTAAATATTTCAGTATGAACCAGAACCAGTCATGCGGTAGATCCGAGAACCGGAAACCCCGGAGACGGATCCCGCTGGAACGACAATAACCACACTCAATGGCGAGACGTTGAAACATCCTATTCCAAGGAGACCAGAATCTGTGGCAGCTTGGGGTGACATGCTTAGCAGTCGCGAGAACCTAGCTGGCCGAGCGGCAGCAAGAAGAAGCACCAACCGTGCAACAAGGCGGACTCATGAGAAATAACGAGGACCGAACTGAGAGTAGGTACACCCACCCTGCCTCACCCGAAGAAGTTGCAATACTTAACTGATATAGCTTAGACAGCTACGAGCAAACTATGGGATATACCCGAATAGGACTACAGAAGTAGTGCCTAAATAACTTAACCTCGGTAACCACAATGAAGACGTGGGAACGAGCAACGAGGTAGAACATAAAGCTAAGTAAATAAGGAACTCCGAGAGTGGAGAAGCACCTAAATTAATGACAGTCATGTCAAAATGAATAAGAAGCAGCTCTGAAGAGTAGATATCCAACTAAAGGATCAAAGGAAGAGCCGACAAGGCTACCAAGCCCAATGTGAACAATACCGTGACCGGTATGAGTTAACCTAAAAACCGTTTGTACCGCGCACTTGCCACGGCAAGTGCAATATTAACGGGACTATTAAGAGGTGATTTGACAAGCGACCTGTACTTAGCAATTACCAAAATGGCAAGAGAAGTCAATATGGCAAAACAACTGTAACACCCGTCTCGATCCAATCGTGGTTACCACAAACTTATCACCATATATACAAATACTACAGCGGATTCAAATACATTCCAGGACCTTGCCACGGTCTGACTAACAGAATATACCGAACATTAGTACCTACAAGTCTTAACCAAATACATATCATCCTTACAATCCCCTCACATCCTATACATCTTACTAACTAAAATGCCATACGAGTGTACATGCACAACTCGTAGGTCACACTTAAACCCGTAATACATCTACCCCATCTTACTCTCATGACGGCTGCCTTCTGACGTTCACCTGCGTAGTAAAAACAGCCTCCAAAGGGGGTCAGCAAGAATGCTGGTACGATCCCCACATGGCCCCCAAGCTAACGTGGCTACGATGACTAATTGTCGATAGCATGGAGGTTGATTGGATGCACGACATAATAGAATGCAATAAACAACAATCCAAATATGAACAATCAAAGTTCAAACACAATGAACGACTTAAATACGTTCCCTTAATTAATGAGTCAATTATTTAACTCCATATGTTATGTTTCCTCTTAATCTCAGTCCAACATTATCTTACCTCAATCTTAGTCCTTATCTTAGCCTTAGAAAACAAACCATTATTTAAATAGAAATGGGTGTAGCTTATCTCAATCTTAGAATACAACCATCCTTTAAATATAAATGGTTGCAACTTATCTCAAACCTTATCTTAATCTTAGAATACAAACCACTCTTTAAATAGAAATGATTGTATCTTATCTCAATGTTTATTTTTGTCGGGTCAAAAGCAACCCTAGCCAATGAGCTATTAACTCCATTGGTTGAATAAACAACTTATCTTAAAATTTAGGATTTAGGTGATCCTACCGCACCATCTTAATGCCTCCTACCTTGGACTAGATGTCCAATGTAGCTGAGCCTGCAACCGACCCTAGGCAACAAGTCCGAAGACAAGTCCTTAAGCGGATGTCGGATCTGCTTTAGATACCGACCTCCTTTCCTTAACATGCATGACCGGAGTCAGTCCCGGATTCCTCACTCCCCCCAAGTACCAGTTAGTAGAAGTCTCAAGACAATGTTTGTTGGTTAAACCTCTTTCGGTTTTTAACAAACTAATATTAGGGAGTGTTCCTTAGTCTCACTCGATTCCTTACTAAACGTTAGTTAGTAGGTTCTCACGATAAGTTGTGTTAGTTTTCAACATCACACACAACAATACAATAAACATAATATTCCGGTTGCATGCTTTATCTTGTTTAGTCGGCACACATAAACAAATAGCACGCAAGCTGAGGGACACCTCGTTAGCAAGCAGGTCACAGAAGACTGTACCGTTCACCGTTGGTCATTCGGTTGCTTACTCTCCTCCGGAGTCCAAATCTCAAACCCTAAAACATTCATTCAGTTTTAGGTTATTAGTTACTAAACTCATTCCAACTTACTTAACTTACCTAACCGCTAATGTTTACCCACTATTAATCACTAAGTCCTTATAGTTTAACCTTAACCTCAAAAGCCACTTACTTCTCATTATTTCTTATGCTTGTTTATGCCCCTAATGACCATTATATGTCATTAATTATGTCCTAACAATCTTATAATATCATTACCAAACAAGTCTCAACCTTAAACCCCATTTTTAAACTTTCTAGAGCCTTTTTAGAGTGGTCTAGGTTTGTGTCCGAGGTTGTAAACCCGGACCAACTCTTTAACTACGTTTCTCTGCCATGATTTTCACTTGGTCCGGGTATGTGTACTGGGTTAAAACCCGGACCATCCACGAACAACACTCTCTGCCCTGTTTTTAGTGTGGTCCGGGTTTGTGTACTTGTTTACAAACCTGGACCAACACAAAATGTGTCCAGAATTGTAGTTTTTGACCTCTGTTCAACCTCAAATCTTATCCAATCTTTCCTAACCTCTCCATAAGTATTCTAGCATGTTTAACATCATTTTGGCACCTTAAAATCCTCCTAATTCATCCATCAAACTCATTCTAAATTCCTTGATCTTTCACCCAATTTCTTACAAAAATCCTAACACTTATGCTTCGTTTCTTACACTTCCAACATATAGATTTTGCCTAAGACCTCAACTAATCATTATGTTTCTTCACAACCATCTTAACTACTCCTCAAGCATCATTTTGCACACCCATTTGCTTTACTCAAACTTCTCAAAGCTATATATAATCTAGCACATGCTTACATCCTTACAAGTCATTATACCTTATTTTCCCTTCAAACTTTGTACAAGTTTCCTAGCTTCCTTAACCATGGTTTTGGTGCCTTAAATTCACCATTGTAACCCCTAGTCCCTCTTAGACACCACTAGGTCTTCCTAGTACTCAACTTACCCACCATTCTTATAATCATACACTCGTATACATTCCTAGTCTTTTTCCTTGACAATTTACAACATTCTCTTACACTTTTCTCTTCCATCACCTAAGTCCACTCATTACCATTTAAACTAAACCTTATTAGTCCACTACTAGCATCTTCACACTTCCACAAGTTCCGAAAACTCTCATTGTTATATTCCCTAGTTCATACCTAAACCATCTTAAAGCATTATACACCTTCTCCTCCAAATTTTTACACAAGTCTTACCATTCCTCATACCATGACTTTGATGTGTTCAATACACCCACCAACCTTCTAATTCTCTCTAGACCACTCTAGGTCATTCTCATCCTCAAGAACTCTTACTTAACTCATTTTCACTCAAATCCTTTTTAAGGTCTCCTAGTAAACCCTAGGTAATAATAACTCACAACCACCACTTAAACACTTGGTTTTCTACTCAAATTTCGCCATAGCTCCTCTAGTATATTATCATGCCCAAATGCATTGTTTATCTCATACAACCATCCCACACACATCAAGTTCTTTCTCATCAAATTTTTCTCACCCAATCAACTCATTCCCAACAAACTCAATATAATGCAATAATCTTAAATTGCATAGCACTAAGGCTCTTAAATAACATGGCTCTTAGGCCCTTAAATGACATGGCTCTTAGGCCCTTAAATGACATGAATTTAAACACTGAATTTCCCACATAAAAAGCTTTCAACCTGCAAATACACCCATCAATCTCATAGTAGTTATAGTGCTCGTAAAATCCATCTTAAACTTATCTTACTAACTCATTCCCATTGGCTCCTTAGTTACAAGTTCACAAGCTTGTTTAAATTATTTTTCCTAGGTTATATAATGTAAGCTTTAAGCTACATTAGTACTTATCTAAATCTCATCCCTTAAAGTCTTAAACCACCATTAGGTAAGTAATTTACCTTATTTTCCTCAAGCTTCTCTTACCTCCCTCCTTAGGTTTTCTTGATTGGATTTCGGCAAGGACTTCAACCCTTCAAACCCTCTTGCCCATGTTTCTAATCCACATTCAAATAATCTAATGAGCACTAAGAAATATGCCTAAACTCATAGAATTCTTTCTTAGGTTAACATATGTGTTTTAAGGCTTAAAAGTGTATGTTTACCTTTAATTTTGGAATGGCTTTCATAATGAAGCAAGGTAAGACCTCCTCAAGTCTTTATAGAATAGAATCTAGCTAGAACAAGAGATAAAACAAGGTCCCATGAAGAGATGAATTTCGGTTATGAAGGAAAAGTGATGGAAACTTAGTTTTTCTTACATTTTCCTTACCTAGAAAGAATGGAGAAGATAATGAACAGCTCAAGCTAGCTTTTCCTCCTCCAATGGCGATTTCCCATGGCTCAAAAATGAGGCTTTTCAAATTTTGAAAAGATAGGAAGCAAGGCCTTGGTCTAACTAAGAGAAATCTAGGCTTAGTTTTTTATTTGGAGCTAAAATGAGTTTGGTGAGCAAATGAATGTGGAGGTGCCATGGCTGCTGCTTGGAACGGTTTTGGAACAGAGAGGGGAATAAGAAAACGTTGGTGAAGGTGGGAAATGAAGAAGAGAGGAGAGAGAGGAGGTATAAGACGATATTTTGCTTTTTAAAAGGTAAATAGTCTTTTTCACTTTCTTCCTTCTTCTTTCTTATTGGATGACGCCTAAGGTGACTCATCCCCTTAAAAAACCGTCCCCCCTTAGTAATTAACATACATAAGGCCTTGTTTGGCCATTTAGCTAATTAAAGTTGACTTAAGTCAAAACTAGCACTATTTGAGCACTATTCACTAATTAGTGCACATATTCGGGAAATTATTGATTTCTCATTGATTTAGACTTCCTAATGTGATACTAATTAGTTCACATGTTGATTAAGGTGTAATCATGGGCATTTAGCCACTCAAAACTCATTTCTAAGACAATTTCTCAAAAGGGTGCTTTAAGGAGTCTTAAAGCACATTTTTGTTTAAGCTTGTTTTTGAGCTTGGTTTTCTTTGGTAATTGATTTAACATTTCCATTAGCATGTTAATAAGGTCTTATAATGATATTTGGGTGCTAGTCAAAGTCACTCCAAGCTTAGAGCACATTTTTGCTTAAATTGCCCTTATGACGTTTCTTGTGTTTTCCTTGGTTTAAATTGACTAGCATGTTTCTAAGGCATGTTTAGCCTTATTACATCATAACTTGATGTTTACTTAGCATACTTAGGTTTGGGGTATTTCAACAACCTTAAGAATTCTGAAACGAAACCTTGAGAAGACCGAATGGCCTGACCATTATACTAAGAATATACCGGTCAGCAAGAGGCTAGACCTGGTAAGAAGCAACCGGCATTGAAATGCCGTAAAGATTTTTAATTTCAAACTCAATTTTTCTTACAAAACGCAAATTTTCCAAAAACCCCAAATTTAAAGACCAAGCTAGAGAACCACGGTAAGTTATCATAGGACGATATAAGAGGAGTGGCAACAGAATACTTCACCCAGGCGTGTGACCGACACTGCAGTGTACTAAACGAGACATGGGACGACCACACTCCGAAGGAGCTTGCGAGCCTGACAGACCAGTTATAAGTTAGTCGGGTAAGTGGTAACGTAACAATAAGATACTCCATGTATGTATACAAGTAGAGTACGGAACACGGGAAGTAGCCCACTCCATACTACGGACGAAACAGCCAATTCAAACCAAACAGTTGGATACCTCGAATGATCGAAGAACACAAAGAAGCTTACCAAGCTAAAGGAGTCCAAAATCTAGTGAGGTGACGGACCTAAGGATATAGCATTATTAAGTGCGAGAAGCACAAAGTATTAAGTATAGACATGGGATATGTCTTAGGAAATACATAATAACTGGAATGAATACCAGCGTAAGCAATATGGCGAATACCTAAATTGAACATATTAATGTTCAGTAAACGAGATAGAATTCCCATAGTATACTTCACTGAAGAGAATAATGACCAGACCAAGAAGGTAAAGGAAAGTACCAATGATCTACCCAATAACGGGAGACATTACAACCCTAAACGGGATAGTTCGAGATATATGTAACCGCAAGGCAGATTAAAGGAACTGAACGTACCCATGAGTTCAAGCCAGCAGATGTAATGGCGCGATTCAGTAACACCCTGAAGCAATACGAGAAGGGTGCCAGAGTCAACAGTAGTTGAATGAAACATCGTGTGTGTGAGAACACTCGGGTAGAACCCGAAGGGACCCCACATAACACGGGGATACCCTAAATTGCCAGAGGGCATGAATTAGTATCAAAATACTAAAAGGGCCTTCCATATACAGAAGTGTGATGAGACAACCATATCAAAAAGCCCAGTAGTACCTCTAACAACTAATGGCATACAGAGAAGAAGAAACCTGTATAATTAGCCGCAAAGAGCATGGCACGAGGCAATGTGGCTTGTAAGCGGGGAAACCAACTACCATATGTAGATTTAAACATTGCAAACCTATGTATAACGGCATAAGAGAAACAGTGGAGAATGAACCACTACCTCATAGTGGGGATACCACTTGTTATTATGGGCCCTATGGAGCGGCAATTGCCTGAATCCTCCAGAGAAAGGCTACCACCTATGAATGTAATATGAAACCGCTAGAGCGGTGTAGTGAAACTTGTGCATGTGTTTATCGCCAAGGAGTAATTCGAACAGAGATAGTATGTAGGAAGGCTTTGATAACAATGGAAGGAAACCGAGAGAGCAATCGGTTGAAAAGTAAACACAGTACGTGTGCAATGTGAATTGCAGAGAAACAATGCGCATGAAGTGCAGGGAGGTTTAAAAGAGTAGCGTATTTTGTTGAACCCAATGAATGGCAAGACAAAGTATTATGGCGACAATACATGACCGGAAGCTAAAGTAGTAGCGGATGCTATATAAGCAGATGTTGTTTAAAGAGTAAGAACATGGTATGCAGTGAGCGACCATTGTAAGAGTGTAATCAGGTAGTGATATGAAGCTAATGAGAAAAGATAGTAGAGGAGACATGTTCATTCCTATCTCATGAGAGATTTACTGCCAAGGGTTTACGCTTCTGCACTCTGTATGACTGAGTGTTTGGTATTGCACTTGTGCGGTAATGATCGAGTGGGAGAGCTAGGAATTGAGAAATGCCAATGAAGCCTGTTGAACGAGAAACCTAGAGAAATAACCGTGCGGCCATTAGCCAAAGATGCACAAAGAACGTGGGCCATAACCCACAAGTCCCAGGACCGATGCAGAATAGTATGAATGAAGATCTCTGGTACAGAAACAAGTAAACAAACATAAAATAAAAGAGGAAGCTCTACATACTAAGTAATAGCTTGACCTCAACCGACAATAAGTCGGAATAGTAAGTGAGTAACCATGAAGGTATACAGTGTTATACAAGGTAGATTTCCAGTGAACTGGATAGAAAATCTACAACTCATCGAATTCGCATTCGGTAAGAGATACCACGCGACGATTGAGAAACCATTATTCCCAAAACAAAAAGGAATAAAAAGGGAGTTAGTAATACATTGAGAATACCAAAAGGGCGAATTAATCTCTAGTTATCAGGTCACGCAGCAAAAGCTAGTGGGCCGTAATTCAAAGGTTGAGTATACCTGGCAAATATGAGTATTAACTAATCATAAACGCCTTGAAGCCTTAGAGGCTAGAACCGAACCCGGTTATGAGTCAATTAACCGTATTGAAGTTCAACACTTCATGATACCGAATTAGTGAACCAATGTTCAGAGGTAACATATGGTCGATTACGTGGGTGTAACCCCTTTTAAGGGGGGTAGGGTGAGAAACCGCTTAGAGTATGGTTTACGTACAGGTGCGTAAACTACTATGTGCATATCACAAAAGAAATTATTTTGATGATTGGAAATCATGTCACATAAACATGTGTATCCATTCATTGTGTAATTCTAGTTATTTCGCAGGAGAGATGCAAGTAACGAGTATATAATATGTATGAAACGAGGAGTAGAGAGACTCCTGGGGAATGAAAATCCCTATAGTATATGTCTAGTGAGATAGACATGAGACATAATGAGTATGAATCGGTAAGAAACCGATGTGTAACCTTGTAGGGAGTGAGTTCCCTAGGTGATTTTATTTGAGAATGATTGATGGAGTGAGTTCCATCCTTTGGAGTTGTATGTTGTGTGTTTTAAATTGAGTAACAATTTGACTAATGAGACCATAAGTATGGAATACCTAGGCAAGGTAAGTGAGACAATAGAGAATAATGAATGACTTATTTCCTGGATAAAAATAAGTGAAAATGGGTTGTTTTATGAATAAGAGATATATGATCTCGATAGGGTCTGAGATGGATTCCTAAGGCTAAGTTAGGCCTAATTAGTGTACGGGAATGATTCCCGAAGAAAACGGATCCAAATAATGGATTAAAACGCTAACGGATTTTTAAAGCACATTTTTCGAGAAAACCCGAAATTGTGACTTTAAGTGGTCAAACAGACCCGTAAAAATTATAGTTGATTAAATAGCTATAAATAAGTATTAATGGAAGCTTAATAACCATTAAAATAGAGAAACAAGAAAAAATCCGAAAAACGGGCCCGGATAGTGAATAGTGCCAAACCGGGTAAAATAACGAGCGTTTTCTGTAAAAAACGAATAAAACGCTCCAGCTCACTAATAATGTGGGACTGGTTTTTAATATATACACACACACTTACTTAATTAGCTAGCTAGTTTATTAAGTCACAATAGGACAAAAAAAAAAGTAAAAAGGGGGAATAGTAAAAAGTGACTTACTTACTCTCTCACCTTCCTTTCTTTCTTATTTCACGTTGCCCAGCCTCTGTCTATCTTCTTCTTCCTCTACAAACCATTACCGATATGAGAGAGTATACACAACCTCCATCTTGTTCCCATTTCCTTGCTCATTTCTCCACAAATCACACAAAAATAGTACCGTTGAATTCCTCTCGGTGAGAGCTTCGTTTTCCACCCAACAAAAGCTTGAAACCTCCATCTTCACTTCCATGGCAGTTTGGCCTTTTGAAGCTTGAAGGGGTGCTTTTGACTCTCCATCAACTCCTTAATTCTTTAAGGTAAAAATATAAGCAAAAGTTCATCATTCCTAGCTTGTTCTTGCAAATTTGGGAAACATTTCCCCACGTTGAAAATTTCCTCCATTTCAGCCGATTTCACCTTGCCCTTGTGGAGTGTTGGAAATTCCTTCAATTGATTGCCAAGCTACCCATTTGGTCATTCTAAGGTAATACCTAAACTAAGCCATGAAACTAGCTCCTAAAATACTAGTTTGTGAGGAAAGCTTGAACTAAATTAAGCTTGTTGTGTGGTGTGGGAAAATGATTGTAGCTTGCAATCTAGACTCCTTGTGTGGTGTGAAAACCAGAAGAGAAAGAAAGAACAAGAGAAGGAAGGAGAAAAGAAGAGAAAACTAAAAAACTAACAAGGTAAATGAGCTACCTTGAGTTGGTTTGTTTGGCTTGCAAAACAGATTTTTAAATGTTGAATTAAAGATCTTGTTTTAGTGTAGTTAAGATACTACAATTTGAATGAGTAATGAGGATGCTTTAATGTGGTTTGAGTGTGCCAGAAACCTAGAAGCTAAGCTAGGGTATATGTGTGAGCAGGTGGGAATCTAATGTGTTATAGTTGTTGGTGCTTCATTAAACAGGGGGTGAAGAAGTGTTTGTGAGCATATATGGTGTGGTGAGAATGCATAGAAAGTAGACAAGTGCTGTCAAATTTGCTTAGGAGAGTATGGACTTGAGTGTTTTATTAAAGGAAGAAACTAGGTGTTTTAAAGGGATTTAAGTGAGTAGTTAATGATTTGAAAACCAAACTGTGGAGATGAGTGTATGAGGAGTAGAAATAATGCCTGGAGTGCTGGAAATGGCATTATTTGAATGGCAAAGAGGGAGCTCAAATCTATCACATAGGAGGAGCTAGAAATGCTTAGTGTGCAAAGTGTTGAAAAGAGAATGGAAAATTGTGATTTTGAGTAAGAATTTGAGTAAGGGTTTAACCCATGATTTGAAGAGGTTTAGAGCATGTTTAAAGGTGGTTAAACAAGTGTAAAACTTGTGGAAAGATTAAGGAAAGATTAAGGGGGTTTAAGGATTTATTAGAGGCTGAAATATGATGTATGTTGTAGGTTTTAGCAGGGTCCGGGACTTGGTCCTTGGACAAAGTCCCATACCACACCCCTAAATAACCGCCGAGAATGCAAGTACAGCATTGGTCCGGGACTATACTCAACGGACAAGGTCACCCGGACCATGCTTATTTTCACCCGTGAGTAGAGTTTCTTGATTGGTGGGACTTAGGGTAAGGACCAGTCCCGGACCCCCCAGAATCCTACAAAAGTGTTTAAAGGTTTTCTAATGATGGGGGTTGAATGTAATGATGTTATAAGATGTTAAGGCCTGTTTGGTGACATGTAAAGGCCCTAGGAAGTGTAGAAAGGGTTTGAAGTGATTGAGAAGTGAGAAGTCAAATTACAAGAGTAAAACGAGATAACAGGATAACGGGGTAAGTATGAGAGTAGCATTTTATTATGTACCGTATGAGCCTAGTAGTAATAAAAATGTTTGAAACATTACCAGAGAATCGTGCGTGACCCGAGCATGGTGAGATGACACGGTTAAAAGTAAAAACCTGGTGAAAGGTATGATTTTCTCATACTCCGCGTGCTAACCGAGTTACGTTGATTTGTGTTTGTGTGCCGGGTTAATCAAGACTAAAGCATGAAAATAATCCATTGTTTGATATGTATGCCTGTTGTATGTTGAATGAGCTAACATACTTATATGCCGGTGTGGTCTAACATAGAGTAAAGACCGACTCATAGTGAGTAACGTTTTGGCTAGAGACCCACAGATCGGGTCGATGTGTATGATAACGAAAACGTGCAAACAAACAAATATCGATTAAAGGTAACAATGACGTAACATATGAACCCACTAGAATGTGAGGAGATGTAGGGTTGAGTAAACACCCGACAACGGTTAGAAAACCTTATCGAAACAAACCACGAAATATATAAATGTGGAAACATAAATGAACCTCCATCTAGAGGATTGTAGAAGTTCAAAGATGAAACTAGTTAACTAAGTAAAAGAGACCTAAGGGATCAGTAACTCCCTTGAGACATGGTCGACCTCCTATATAAGGACTTTACCCGGTATAAGGAAATAACAGAAAGTATGAGTAATAAAAATGTGTGGGTAACTCTAAAACCTAAGATTAACCGACTAGAGTAATGTTCCCAAAGTCATTAGAAACATCGAGAGTGATGCTTCTAGACTAATATACACAATTTATTATACTCTGAGAGCGGAGTTGTATGGGAATGTGAGTAATCCAGAGTAGGACGGGGTCGGTGGATGCTATGGGTAGGTAGTTAAATTACTTTCGTACTTAATGAATGAGGTGTAAGCCGAATATGTTATCGGCATCCGTATATTATAAGCTTAGTATAGTTAAAGTAAGAGTTGGGTATTGTGTTAGTGCTGAGTACTCGTTGTTCCAGTCCATCAGACCTGGTACTCTATGAGAGTTAGGCCTGGTTAGCCACGAGGGTGGCTAACGGTGTTGTATCACCCTTTGTTGTATTAGAGTTCGCTGTGAGTTAATGGTAATTGTAACAGTTTAAGTGGTAATGACGAGATTAGCAGTCACTGGTGGAACGCGAGCCTTAATGACGGTGCTTTAATCACGGCTTAACAGACACCATGATTAATAGGAAGGCCGGAATTAATTAACGACGTTTATTGAATTAACCGTAATCAATAATCGAGCGGAGGTAGGCGCGCCTTTTTAGGACGGACTTTAATGACGGTTATTAATGAAACCGTAATCTAAAGTCCCGTGTTGACTCGCGCTTTACGGTTAACGGACTTTAGATTACGGTTTTACTAATAACCGTCAGCTAAAGTCCGTCCTAAAAAAGGCACCTACCTCCGACTGATGGTCAACGACGTCGTTTTGACCTGACGCCAAATATTTCCCGTATTATTTGATTTTTCGACTCCGCGCGTAATCTAAATTACAGTTAACGACGTCATTTTACCAGTGTATTTTAGATTAAAAAAAACTTTATATTAATGTGTTACCTATGTTTGATCGACTATGACTCATGGCATAATGGCCGTGGGTACATGAGTCAACACCATCGATCTTGAGTTCGAAACCCAGCATATGCCAAATAATTTCACGCTATTTTTTTAATTTTGTTACACTTTAGATTACGGTTCTTTAGGAACCGTAATTTAAAGTGTAACTTTAGATACGGTTACATGTAAACCGTAATCTAAAGTCCTTTTAACATTTGCCGTTTTACTCTTCACACTGTACTCACAGTAACTCTTCTTCTCTTTCGCGCTATCTTCCTCACTGAAATCGCCTCCTCTCTCCGTCACCTTGCTAACGGCCATCGCCACCGTCGCTCCCACCACCTTTGTCACTCTCATCGCCGCCGGTCACCACCCATCTACCACTGGTCTCACCGTCGACGTCTCTATCGCGTATTGGGTATGCGATCGATTGATTGTCGTTTTTTTCTAACTTTGTTCATATACATGCATTTGATTGCAAGTTCTAACCTCGTTTGTATCGAATCCTGAGAGTGTAATGGCAAATGTTCTAACCTTGTTCATATATTTGTGCCCAGATTCACAGTTAATTGCAACCTAGTTCGTGGGCTGATTTCTACACTACTTGCCCACTTCGGTGCTTAGTAACGGTAATTTTGCAAACCAAACTGTAAACTGCTGTATTTATTTATTCTTAGCATTTAGTATTACAATTAATACATAATAGTGTAGTTTTAAAAATGCTACTACTTAAAACTGCCACACGAAAGAAAGTAAGTTCAAGTATATTACCGATTCCTGAAAATAGCTCATTTTCAACTGCTCAATCTGCTATGCCAGATGCTCACTGTTTGATTCACAAGCTGTGACAGGAATCAACAATGCTATTGTTATAACCACCAGAAAGAATAAGATGAGTTTCGGTATTTTAATGGTTCTAGAATGACTAGTTTCAGTCCTTCAATCTGAAGTACTGCAGAGAAGGTCATAAACTTCATTTACAGTAGAAGAATATAAGTTTATGTATGTTACCAGTTCTAGATGGTGCGTGCGAATTTGACTTTGATAAACTGATTTGGAGACGTTAGAAATATAGGGGAGATGCTGTCGATTTTTTTCCGTGGTTAGCTAGCATTTACCTTGATTTTTTGATGAATTCTAATGTTGCCGTTTTTCATTTATGCATCAGGACTACGACTTTATTTAGGCTTCCGACCTCAACCGTCTTAGCATCGGCTAATCGTCTACCAGAGGTAAGATTTATTATATACATATAATATTTGACAAACTACCAAACATAGTTATCCGCCCAAGATATACCTAATAGAGGTATATCTTCGGCAGCCCCTGTCGGGACTGTCCATGATTGTTAAATCTCACACCTAGGGTGTGAATGTGCTTTTAATATGTACTTTATTGATTATTTCAGCAGTATCTCTTATTGTTCTTCGAATGCATATATTATTGATAATATCATAATATCGTGCATTTGAAGAACTGTAGGGAGATGCTGCCGAAATTTTCAATAAATTACATATTAAAAACACGTTCACCGGGGGATTTAATACTCATGGATGGATTTAGGTTGATAAGATACAAAAGTGTAAAGACTCTGCCACGGGTGACTGTATGAAATGGCTGCCTTCATATAAATAGCTAGAAGGAGATGGAACGTTCGTGGATTTACAGCGAAAATTTGGACGACAAGTTTTTAGAAGGAGTTGATAACTTATGCACGGTGTTGGCGAACAATCTGAAACCTACAGACAAGGGATACATATTTTTCCGTGTATCGACTGCCAAAACAATCTGAGATATCGCGGCATTGAAACAATTAAGGAACATCTGATCCGCCGCGGTTTTACAAAAGATTTCCAAGACATAATCCGATGGCATGGTCAGAGTACGTTCGATGTTATTAAGCCTGACGAAGGGGATAATGGTCAGGCAAACACAGAAACAGAACTTGGAGATGATACAGTTGCTGGTGATCCAGAAGACGTTACAGCGAACGTTGAGCCAGATTTCTGGGATGATGACATTGAGACTATGCTCGAAGATGTGGAACAACATTACTCTAACACGCCAGACAAGTATGAAATTTTTTGGATTCATCCCAAACACCGTTGTACCCTGGGTGTGACCCTACAAAGTTAAGCAAGTTGAGTGTCGTCCTCAAGCTATTCAACTTGAAAGCGAAACATGGCTGGAGCGACGTAGTTTCACTGACCTCCTGGAACTATTGAAATGCGTTCTTCCAGGTGGACAACGTTTTACCAACGACTACGTACTCAGCCAAAAAACTGATGTGCCCAATGGGTATGGAGTACCAGAAAATTCATGCTTGTCCAAATGGTTGCATGCTGTTTTGGAAATCGGATGAATTTGCTGAAAGCTGTTCAGCATGTGGAGCGTCACGGTATAAGAAACAACAAACTTACATCAGCGGTAGTAAGAAAGGTTCACCAGTTAAGGTACTGTGGTACCTGCCCATCATTCCAAGGTTCAGACATTTGTTCTCCATTGAGAAAGACGTAGAGAATCTTCGGTGGAATTCAGTTTACAGGAAAAAGGATGGCAGATTGAGACATCCCGCTGATGCACCATAGTGGAGAAACATAGACATAAAATTTCCTGAGTTTGGTAACGAACCGAGAAACCTAAGGCTAGGCTTGTGCACGGATGGGATGAACCCTTACGGTACTTTGAGTAGCATACACAGTACCTGGCCCGTGCTTTTGGTTATTTACAATCTACCGCCGTGGTTATGCATGAAACCAAGACACATCTTGTTGTCATTGTTAATATCAGGTCCAAAGCAACCGGGCAACAAAATTGATGTATTCCTACAACCTTTGATAGAGGATCTACAACTCTTGTGGAATGAAGGGGCTACGGTTTACGACTCATTCAGTAAAGAGGACTTCAATTTGTGTGCTATGTTGTACTACACAATCAATGATTTCCCCGCCTATGGTAATCTTTCAGGCTATTCAATCAAGGGGGGGGCGTTGGCGTGTCCGATTTGTGGTGAAAACACTTGTAGCATTCGCTTGAAACATAGTGGCAAAAACGTGTATATGGGCCACCGAAAAATGCTTCCAAAAGGACATAAGTATCGAAAGATGGCGAAAGAGCTCGATAGGAAAACTGATCACAGCGTGGCGCGCCAGCCTTTGACAGGTACAGAGATTTACAAAAAGTTGGATAATATTGGGAACAACTTCGGGCCGCCAACCAAAAGTGGTGAAAAAAGTGTGTGGAAAAAGAAATCAATATTTTGGTAACTACAGTACTGGCAGCATCTGGAGGTTAGACATTGTATCGATGGGATGCATGGCGAGAAGAACGTGGGTGAAAGTATCAGTAGCACCCTTTTGAACATAAAAGGAAAGATAAAGGATCATTTGAAAGGAAGAAATGATTTAATTGAGTTGGGCATACGCACAGAGCTTGGCCCACAAGAACGTGGAAAACGCACATTCTTGCCTCCTGCCTGTCACACTCTGTCTAAAGAGAGAAACATAGTCTATGCAGTACCCTTTACAACATCAAGGTGCCATCAGGTTACTCCTCAAACATAAGAAACCTAGTGTCCATGACAGATTTCAAATTAGTAGGAATGAAAGATCACGATCATCATGTCCTACTTCAAGAATTTTGCCAATTGCACTACGTGGGATCTTGCCGGATGCTGTCAGACACACAATCACAAACGTCAGTGTCTTCCTCAAATCCATTTTGTCTAAGGTTCTTGATGTGGACACTCTGTCTGAATTTAAAAAGGATCTTATTGTGACAATGTGCCAGCTGGAGATGTATTTCCTCCATCGTTCTTCGACATAATGATACATCTCTTGTGCATCTTCTAAGAGAGATTTTGATGTGTGGTCCTTTGTACCTCTCGCTACATGTATCCGTTCGAAAGGTACTGGGTGTCCCGAAGAAGAAATGAAGAGCCGTCATCACCCAGAGGGTAGTATATAGAGGGCACTATCACAGAGGAAGTTGTAGACTTCTGCACCAATTATACCTAAGGTGTCGATACCATTGGACTTCCACGTTCTAGACACAAGGGCAGATTGAAGGGTGTTGGATGGTTGGACGGAAACTGAAAAGAATTGACATAAACACTCTTAACAAAGCTCATTTAGTTGTGCTAAGTCATCTTGAAGATGTCGAACCATACTTTGATGAACACTTGTGTGTTTTAAGATCACAATATCCAGATATGAGTGACGTTAGACTACAAAATGAGCAGAATAGGACATTTGTTTGATGGTTCAAAGACAGAGTGTTGTCCGATCAGTCCACGAATGTGCCTGAACTGATTAAAGTAGTTACATTTGGACCAAATCTGGATGTAATTTCTTAAGAGGGGTACGATGTCAACGAATTCACCTTTTTCACAGAACATCAGGATCAGAAGTCAACGAATCAAAACAGTGGTGTAGAGCTTGAAGCTTAACAAAACTTATATGACATCAGTGTCGTGGGTCATAGTCCAGTCTCAGTACAACAATCATATTTCGGTGTTATACAAGACATCTAGGTATTGGACTACAACAGCTATGAAATGTGTGTTTTCCTGCTGTAACTGGGTTAACAACAATCATGGCTACCGTGAGGAGGAGCATGGTATGAAACTGGTTGATCTGTCTACAGCTACTCCCACGGTTGAGCCATTCGTTGTTGGGATGAAGGTTAAGCAGATATTTTATGTAACTGATCCCTGTAATCCTAGATGGTCTGTTGTGCTTAAAGGGAGAAAAGGAATAGTTGGTGTGGATGGTGTGGTTGATGAGGATGAGTATGATGCAGAAGATGAACCTCCAACTGTTCCTATTTCATTGGAAGAGGCTGAGGTCACAGGTCATCGTGAGTATATACGATCAGACCATAACGAGGGAATGTGGGTTGAGAGATAATGGTGTATGTAAGTTATTACTATAAAAATTTATATGAAATTAACACTCTTTTATTTCTTGCTTGTATATGACCATTATGAAATGCTTAATTTAATTCAAATTGTATTTCAATCCTTGCAGGCATGGCTGATCCGGACATGGCTGATGAAGAGTTCAATTTATTATGCCGTGAGTTCGAAAATGAGCAGCAAATGGTACCGGTTCCTTCTACCGCTGCTGCTGTTGGCCCATCTACATCTGCCGCTGGCTGTTGGCCCATCTACATCTGCTGCTGCTGCTGTTGGCCCTTCCATGAGTGCACCTTCTACGAGTGCTACTTAGAGACCCAGAGGTAGAGGTCCAACCGTGGGTTGAAACTACAGAAACCGGATGAGATTAGTCTTCTATGGGACAAGTATGGGAGGTATTGTGGGGGCAGCAGGTCAGAGTTCGCTAGTATGCTAGGGACTCTGGCCAGATCACATTGCTGCATCAACCACACATAGAAACAAGTCCCGGAAGAAGTTAAGGAGACCGTCTGGAAGAAGGTGCAAGAACGATACAAGATTCCAGAAGAAGTGAAGAAGACCATTCTTTCTTTGGTGTCCGGCAAAGCTAAATCATTCCGCCACTATTGGTTGAGCATTGGATCAACAGGGTGCCCCCACGTGAGCCTCCGTCGTATGTTGTGTACAATGGCATGATCACTGAAGAGGAGTGGAAGGAGTTCATTGAGCGGCACGCCACCCCTGAGTTCAGGGTATGTTGTGTGTACTCTTTTCTTAATTAATGCTCATAATGCTTTATCCCTGATTTTCTAATTAATTTTCTATTGTACTTTATTTACAGCAAAAACAAGAATAAGCACCGCAAAACCGTGAAGCTAATCTCTACCCCCACACCATGGGAAGAAGGGGATATGTGGGCAGCCTCGACATGTGGAAAGAAGCTGGTTTGCTGACACAGAGGAACGAGGATAGAAGTGAATGCCCGATCGAGGATGTCTCTTAGGCGAGGAGGGTGCAGATGTACATACTGGGACGCCAGAAAACGACCAGCAAAGGTCAGAGGATATTTCCTTATGCTGCGATGGAACAACTGGCTAACCAAATTGTAAGTATTTGAAAATAGCTGTTAAATAATTTACTTATATACTCAAGTGTTTGTTGATCTTAAATTTAGTGTTAACTTCTTTGACAATTGGACAGTATGAAGCGGCACAAAGAGGAGAAGTAGACATACACGCTCCTCCTTCTCAAGACGACGCTCTCAATCAAATACTTGGGAAGAAGGATCACCCGGGGCGTGTTAGAGGATTTGGGGGAGAAGTACGTCAGAAGCATGTATTCCCGCCATCTGCTAGGAAGGGTCAGATGAGTGCTGCTGAAGTCGAGGCGATGGTAGAGCGTAAGTTCGCTGCTGAGCGCCAAGCTAATGACGAGAAACAGGCTGCTGAGCGCCGGGCTATCGAGGAGAGGCTGCAAGAAGCGTTGAATTCGATTGCACATGCGACTACTCAGCAGCAGCAGCAAGATCCTCCTCGACTGTCTTCCTCGTCTAGTTGTGCTCCGGCTGCTGACCCGTACCCGTTTGCCAACATCCAGGTTAACTTTGTTTAACTATTTTTCTCCTAAAATAAAGTCATTTAAATAGTATTAGATTGGACTCACTTATTTATTTCACGTATTATCTCTGTTTATTAAAGGAGACAAAAAAATGCCATCTCCAAATACCATTAGAAGGGCACCCTATAGATGCGGCCTACGGGACGGTGTTGCCATCAGGTCCACTCACGCTCATCAGTTTCGTACGTCTACCCCCATTCTACGCGCGTGTGACCTTGGACCTGATAATTGATGGATTTGAGCATGCATACCTTCCAATGGCGTTTGACAACAAATGCACGCTGATCGAAGTGAAGGGAGACATATTGCCCTGGCCAGCATGTTATATTGTTGTCACCGATGAGGTAAGACTGTTTGACAACCATTTAGTATCTAATAAAATACATTATTTAGAATTAAGTGTCTCCACTAATCTATTATAGATCCCTGAGCTTCCTCGCCGCGTAACCCGGCCCAGACTAGAAGAGACCAGCGCGCCGGCGAATCCTGAGATCCCTGAGCTTCCTCGCCGCGTATCCCGGCCCAGAGAAGAAGAGATCAGCGCGCGTGAAATCCTGTCAGAAGGGTATGTTCTAGATAAATGTTTAATGTTACTATAATAATCAATTAGTAATTATCTTTACATTTATGCTTTACTGTTTGTGTGTGAAGGGTAAGAATCCAGTTAGTCGGGTGCGAAAGGTTAGAATCCAGCGCCCGTCTGGGTCGCACCAGGACTTCTGAGGTGCCTAAAAATAAGTTCTCACTGCCACAAAAACTTGTTAATGTTTTGGGGGCTCATCAGATGAATCTCTACGACAAGATCATTGTGAAGTCAAATGCTGGTACTATCATCTTCATGATGACGCTTCCAAAGTCAATGTTTCACTACGAAGAAAATATGATCACGGCAATCAACTTTGGGGGCATCAGAGAGATGATGTGTGGAGATTACCTGAACATTAACATTATTCAAGCTTATGTAAAGTTAGTGCTCTTTACTCATACTGTAAAAACATATAGAATAAGTATCTATGAAGTTGCACTGGCTAACTTTTTATAGTACATGCGATATAATATAGGTCTGCTGAGAGAGATGTGCTGAGAAGGATATGACCTCCATTACTGCGGTGTGCCCGGAAAGTTTATCGTACGACTCAGTCACTAGGGACCTGGGGAGGTTTTGTAAATACATGATTCATTGCTTCAATGTTGCTGATCGACAGAATAAATTAATCATTCTAATGCCGTATCACCAAACATGAGTTCTGATATAAAATTACATAGTAATTAGCTAACTTTTTTACCTTCATTTCTCATTTCATTTTGTATTTGACATTGTAGCCACCACTGGGCTTGTTTATATTCTGCGCTGCCACCGCTACTCTGCTCGTTCTAGATCCCTAGGGCAGTGGACAGAATTCAACACTGAAGACTTAATCAAAGAGTAAGTTTTTATTACTATTTAATTGTTTGTAAGTTTTTTGAACCAAAATTAATGTACTTGTTCATTTTGCTAAACACTTTTGTTAATATATGTAACAGTTGTTACAAAAAAACCCCTGAGGGACAGTTTGGTGATTTGACCGTCGATTACATCAAGGTTTGGTAATTCATGTATTTCATTCGTGCTGCTATTATCTTTGTACAATTGTTTTACATTTGTGAATTTTGGTGATTTAGTGCCCTACCAAAAGGATTCTAGGAGTTGCGGGTACTACGTGATGTGGTATATGTACGAGTTCTGCGGGTACTTCCCAGGATTTAAGAATGATAAAGACAAGGTAATACGAACGTTGTCTTGTATTTAATTCTTTTGGAAGATTTTTTGGTCTTTATCTTAATCTCATTATGTGTTCCATTCCTTTTCTTGTTGCAGATTAAAGAGCATTTTGCCAAATTCTCGACTTACAGTCCAAACGACTTGTTGCATGTCAGAGAGAGCATGTCAGCCATGTTTATGAGAATGGAGTGGTAGACTAGCTAGCTCTGATGCTGCTATGATGGATTTTGTTTTTCACAGTTTTCTGCACCGTTTTTGTACTGTTTTACGCTTCTGCTTTATGCTATTTCTTGCTGGGAGTCATCCTAGCTGTATCTACCATGTATAGGTTACACTTCTACCTTTGTAGCCCTCTGATTCTGCTAGCTGTTGCTGCTGTAACAGATTCTAGCTGCTGTACTGAATATTTTTTGTAATGAATTGCTAGCTGCTGTAACAGATTCTGCTATATTGAATATTTTTTTGGTGCTGTAACAGATTTTCAATCTGGTGTATATTAGATGTTATCTCTGTTGCAATTGTGCGCAGAGAATGAATTTGTGTTGTTGGTATTTGATTCAGGTGTTTCAATTGTGCAGTTTTTGCACATTTGTTGGTCTGATGCCCTCTGTTGCTTATCTGTTATAATTCTGGCTCTGTTGCAATTGTGTAGCTTTGTAAAAAAAATTACGCTTTAGATGACGTTTTAACAATAACCGTAATCTAAAGTCCTTTGGGCGCGCGCGCCAAAAGACTTTACATTACGGTTATTGTAAAAACCGTCATCTAAAGTGCATATTTTACATTACGGTTATTGGAAAACCGTAATGTAAAGTCAATGACACGCGGGACGGAGAAGGGCCTTTAATTACGGTTTTAAACCGTAATTAAAGACGTCGCCATCTTTATTGACGCCCGCGTAGATTACGGTCCAGAACCGTAATTATACACGGTTTTGGACCGTAATTAAAGGCTCGCGTTCCACCAGTGAGTTGGGGTGTTACAAAAATGGTATCAGAGCGAAGTATCGCTCTGATGCTGGAAATATCGAGCTTAGGAGATACCGAGTTAGGAATTAGAAAACTCAGGGCTAAGGGTTGGGTGGCAGCGTGAGAGATGCGCTAGATAGGAATTCCAGTATGACCTGGATACCTACAATACCAAACCCGCCCTCCACAACCCCCATATTTAAAGCCCGGGAAAGAACGCCAAGAGATGGGGAACCCAACCTGGCAGTTATTAAATATTTCAATATGAACCAGAACCAGTCATGCGGTAGATCCCGAGAACGGAAACCCCGGAGATTGATCCCGCTGGAACGACAATAACCACACTCAATGGCGAGACGTCGAAACATCCTATTCCAAGGAGACCAGAATCTGTGGCAGCTTGGGGCGACATGCTTAGCAGTCGCGAGAACATAGCAGGCCGAGCGGCAGCAAGAAGAAAGCCCCAACCGTGCAACAAGGCGGACTCATGAGAAATAACGAGGACCGAACTGAGAGTTGGTACACCCACCCTGCCTCACCCGAATAAGTTGCAATACTTAACTGATATAGCTTAGACAACTACGAGCAAACTATGGGATATACCCAAATAGGACTACAGAAGTAGTGCCTAAATAACTTAAAACCTCGGTAACCACAATGAAGACGTGGGAACGAGCAATGAGGTAGAACATAGAGCTAAGTAAATAAGGAACTCCCAGAGTGGAGAAGCACCTAAATTAATGACAGTCATGTCAAAATGAACAAGAAGCAGCTCTGAAGAGTAGATATCCAACTAAAGGATCAAAGGAAGAGCCGACAAGGCTACCAAGCCCAATGTGAACAATACCGTGACCGGTGTGAGTTAACCTAAAAACCGCCTGTACCACGCACTTGCCACGGCAAGTGTAGTATTAACGGGACTATTAAGAGGCGCTTTGACAAGCGACCTGTACTTAGCAATTACCAAAATGGCGAGAGAAGCCAATATGGCAAAACAACCCTAAGAATTCTGAAACAAAACCTTGACAAGACCGAATGCCCTGGCCATTATACTAAGAATATACCAGTCAGCAAGAGGCTAGACCTGGTAAGAAGCAACTAGCATTGAAATGCCGTGAAGATTTTTAATTTCAAACTCAATTTTTCTTACAAAACGTAAATTTTCCAAAAACCCCAAATTTAAAGACCAAGCCAGAGAACCACGGTAAGTTATCATCGGACGATATAAGAGGAGTGGGCACAGAATACTTCACCCAGGCGTGTGACCGACACTATAGTGTACTAAACGAGACATGAGACGACCGCACTCCAAAGGAGCTTGCGGGCCTGACAGACCATGTTAGTCGGGTTAGTGGTAACGTATCAATAAGATACTCCATGTATGTATACAAGTAGAGTACGGAACACGGGAAGTAGCCCACTCCATACTACGGACGAAACAACCAATTCAAACCAAACAGTTGGATACCTCGAATGATCGAAGAACACAAAGAAGCTTACCAAGCTAAAGGAGTCCAAAATCTAGTAAGTTGACGAACCTAAGGATATAACGTTATTAAGTGTGAGAAGCACAAAGAATAAGTATAGACATGGGATATGTCTCAGGAAATACATAATAATTGGAATGAATACAAGCGTAAGCAATACGGCGAATGCCTAAAATGAACATATTAATGTTCAGTAAACGAGGTAGAATTCCCATAGTATACTTCACTGAAGAGAATAACGACCAGACCAAGAAGGTAAAGGAAGTACCAATGATCTACCCAATAACGGGAGACATTACAACCCTAAACGGGATAGTTCGAGATATATGTAACCGCAAGGCGGATTAAAGGAACTGAATGTACCCATGAGTTTAAGCCAGATGTAATGGCGCGATTCAGTAACACCCAGGAGCAATCCGTGAAGGGTGCCAGAGTCAACAGTAGTTGAACGAAACACTGTGTGAGAACACTAAGGTAGAACCCGAAGGGACCCCACATAACACGGGATACCCTAAATTTGCCAGAGGGCATGAATTAGTGTCAAAAATACTAAAAGGGCCTTCCATATACGGAAGTGTGATGAGACAACCATATCAAAAAGCCCAGTAGTACCTCCAACCACTAATGGCATACAGAGAGAAGAAGAAACCTGTATAATTAGCCGCAAAGAGCATGGCTCGAGGCAATGTGGCTTGTAAGTCGGGAAACCAACTACCATACATAGATTTAAACATTGCAAACCTATGTATAACGGCATAAGAGTAACAGTGGAGAATGAACCACTACCTCATAGTGGGGATACCACTTGTTATTATGGGCCCTATGGAGCGGCAATTGCGTGAATCCTCCAGAGAAAGGCTACCACCTATGAATGTAATATGAAACCGCTAAAGCGGTGTAGTGAAACTTGTGCATGTGTTTATCGCCAAGGAGTAATTCAAACAGAGATAGTATGTAGGAAGGCTTTGATAACAATGGAAGGAAACCGAGAGAGCAATCGGTTGAAAAGTAAATACAGTACGTGTGCAATGTGAATTGCAGAGAAACAATGCGCATGAAGCGCAGGGAGGTTTAAAAGAGTAGCGTATTTGTTGAGCCAAATGAATGGCAAGCCAAAGTATTATGGCAACAATACATGAGCGGAAGCTAAAGTAGTAGCGGATGCTATATAAGCAGATGTTGTTTAAAGAGTAAGAACATGGTATGCAGTGAGCGACCATTGTAAGAGTGTGTAATCAGGTAGTGATATGAAGCTAATGAAAAAGATAGTAGAGGAGACATGTTCATTCCTATCTCAAGAGAGATTTACTGCCAAGGGTTTACGCTTCTGCACTCTGTATGACTGAGTGTTTTGGTATTGCACTTGTGCGGTAATGATCAAGTGGGAGAGCTAGGAATTGAGAAATGCCAACGAAGCCTGTTGAGCGAGAACCTAGAGAAATAACCGTGTGGCCATTAGCCAAAGATGCACAAAGAACGTGGGCCATAACCCACAGGTCCCAGGACCGATGCAGAATAGTATGAATGAAGAATTCTGGTACAGAAACAAGTAAACAAACATAAAAATAAAAGAGGAAGCTCTACATACTAAGTAATAGCTTGACCTCAACGACAGTAACGGACAGTAAGTCGGAATAGTATGTGAGTAACCATGAAGGTATACAGTGTTATACAAGGTAGATTTCCAGAGAACTGGAGAGAAAATCTACAACTCATCGAATTCGCATTCAGTAAGAGATACCACGCGACGATTGAGAAACCATTATTCCCAAAAAAAAAAGGAATAAAAAGGGAGTTAGTAATACATTGAGAATACCAAAAGGGCGAATTAATCTCTAGTTATCAAGTCACGCAGCAAAAGCTAGTGGGCCGTAATTCAAAGGTTGAGTATACCTGGCAAATGTGAGTATTAACTAATCATAAACGCCTTGAAGCCTTAGAGGCTAGAACCGAACCCGGTTATGAGTCAATTAACCGTATTGAGTTAAACACTTCATGATACCGAATTAGTGAACCAATGTTCAGAGGTAACATATGGTCGATTACGTGGGCGTAACCCCTTTTAAGGGGGGTAGGGCGAGAAACCGCTTAGAGTATGGTTTATGTACAGGTGCTTAAACTACTATGTGCATAGCACAAAAGAAATTATTTTGATGATTGGAACTCATGTTACATAAACATGTGTATCCACTCATTGTGTAAATCTAGTATTTTGTAGGAGAGATGCAAGTAACGAGTATATAATATGTATGAAAAGAGGAGTAGAGAGACTCCTGGGGAATGAAAATCCCTATAGTATATGTCTAGTGAGATTAGACATGAGACATAATAAGTATGAATCGGTATGAAACTGATATGTAACCTTGTAGGGAGTGAGTTCCCTAGGTGAGTTTATTTGAGAATGATTGATGGAGTGAGTTCCATCCTTTGGAGTTGTATGTTGTGTGTTTTAAATTGAGTAACAATTTGACTAATGAGACCATAAGTATGGAATACCTAGGCAGGTAAGTGAGACAATAGAGAATAATGGATGACTTAATTTCCTGGATAAAATTAAGTGAAAATGGGTTGTTTTATGAATATGACTAGGAAGAGTAAAAGATAGAAAACGAAAATGTTTGACTATCTGCTTGCTTGAAACTGACGTGGGAGGTGGAACTTGATCTTCTAGCGATCAAGGGAAACCAAACACAAATGGGGTGGAAGGATAGTTCAACACTGATGCTGATCACATCAGGGTTGGATGATTCTTGAAGCTCCCTATAAATGGCACAAGTAATCACGTTAAGAAAAGATGCAACTGCCATAAACCGACTTGGAGTGTGTGTGATGTTTTAAAAGAATTTTCAAATGGAATTTACAAAAGTATTCTTCAAGTATGAAGATGGAAATGGAAACTGGTTTTTAAACCGCTATCACCCGCCGATGGCTACGACCTTAAGTTTGATGACCGGTAGAACGGTGGGCGTGTATTAGTTTTTGAAACCATTGCACCGTACGTGCGGCGGGCCTAAGTGACCGGTTGGGGCGGTGACAGTGTGTGTTTTTATTCCAAAGGCAGCGGGACGGGGAGAGTACCCTGAGACGATCCTGTATTGAGTGAGTCAACCAGAGTGCTGAGGAATATATATGTGTAACGTTTTGATCAGAACCGAAGGGACTGTGAGCCAGAGAGAGTAAGTGCCCATTTGTCATGAAACGGCCGTGGACCAGAGAGCGTAAGTGTCCAACGTGACCGGTACCTGAGGGATCAGTAGCGTATTACTCGATATGGATTCGAGGACTGTAGTGCCTTCTTGTCTTCGGACCGATTCCATGGGAGAGAGTACAAAGTAGTTTTTGATTGTTATACATGCTGTGATATATGTGTGGTATGTGTGTTCCGTGAAATGTGACTGACTTGTGGAGTCTGTAAGGTTATACATGTATTATAACTTGGCATAGCGTGCCCTGAGAGTAACGATATTAGATTCACCAACTTTGAGGACAAAGTTCTTAAGGGGGGGTAGATTTTAATACCCGGATCTAAAAATGGTGATTAAATTACTCTAATATGATTATTAAGGGCCTAATGGTGCCTAGAGAGTATTGGTAAAAAGAATAAAACCAAAAGAAAGAGAAAATGTGTGAAACGTGAAAAAACGCTAAAACGCGCATTATATGAGTATAAGAGATATATGAACCGATAGGGTCTGAGATGGATTCTAAGGCTACATTAGGCCTAATTAGTGTACGGGAATGATTCCCGAAGAAAAACGGATCCAAATAATGGATTAAAACGCTAACGGAGTTTTAAAGCACATTTTTCGAGAAAACCCGAAAACGTGACTTTAAGTGGTCAAAGGACCCGTAAAAATTATAGTTGATTAAACAACTATAAATAAGTATTAATGGAAGCTTCATAACCATTAAAAATAGAGAAAAGAGAAAAAATGAAAACGGGCCCGGTTAGTGAATAGTGTAAACCGGGTAAAATAACGAGAGTTTTCTGTAAAAAAACAAAAAAAAATCTCCAGCTCACTAATAATATGGGACCGGTTTTTAATATATACACACACACTTACTTAAATAGCTAGCTAGTTTATTAAGTCACAATATGACAAAAAAAAAGTAAAAATGGGGAATAGTAAAAAGTGACTTACTTACTCTCTCACCTTCCTTTCTTTCTTATTTCACGTTGCCCAGCCTCTGTCTATCTTCATCTTCTTCCTCTGCAAACCATTACCGATATGAGAGAGTATACACAACCTCCATCTTGTTCTCCCATTTCCTTGCTCATTTCTCCACCAAATCACACAAAAATAGTACCGTTGAATTCCTCTCGGTGAGAGCTTCGTTTTCCACCCAACAAAAGCTTGAAACCTCCATCTTCACTTCCATGGTAGTTTGGCCTTTTGAAGCTTGAAGGGGTGCTTTTGACTCTCCATCAACTCCTTAATGCTTTAAGGTAAAAATATAAGCAAAAGTTCATCATTCCTAGCTTGTTCTTGCAAATTTGGGAAAAATTTCCCCACATTGAAAATTTCCTCCATTTCAGCCGATTTCACCTTGCCCTTGTGGAGTGTTGGAAATTCCTTCAATTGATTGCCAAGCTACCCATTTGGTCATTCTAAGGTAATACCTAAACTAAAGCCTTGAAAACTAGTTTGTGAGGAAAGCTTGAACTAAATTAAGCTTGTTGTGTGGTATGGGAAAATGATTGTAGCTTGCAATCTAGACTCCTTGTGTGGTGTGAAAACCAGAAGAGAAAGAAAGAACAAGAGAAGGAAGGAGAAAAGAAGAGAAAACTGAAAAACTAACAAGGTAAATGAGCTACCTTGAGTTGGTTTGTTTGGCTTGCAAAACAAATTTTTAAATGTTGATTTAAAGATCTTGTTTTAGTGTAGTTAAGATACTACAATTTGAATGAGTAATGAGGATGCTTTAATGTGGTTTGAGTGTGCAAGAAACCTAGAAGCTAAGCTAGGGTATATGTGTGAACAGGTGGGAATCTAATGTGTTATAGTTGTTGGTGCTTCATTAAACAGGAGTGAAGAAGTGTTTGTGAGCATATATGGTGTGGTGAGAATGCATAGAAAGTAGACAAGTGCTGTCAAATTTGCTTAGGAGAGTATGGACTTGAGTGTTTTATTAAAGGAAGAAACTAGGTGTGTTAAAGGGATTTAAGTGAGTGGTTAATGATTTGAAAACCAAACTATGGAGATGAGTGTATGAGGAGTATAAATAATGCCTTGGAGTGCTGGAAATGGCATTATTTGAATGGCAAGGAAGGAGCTCCAATCTGTCACATAGGAGGAGCTAGAAATGCTTAGTGTGCAAAGTGTTGAAAAGAGAATGGAAAATTGTGATTTTGAGTAAGAATTTGAGTAAGGGTTTAACCCATGATTTGAAGAGGTTTAGAGCATGTTTAAAGGTGGTTAAACATGTGGAAAACTTGTGGAAAGATTAAGGAAAGATTAAGGGTGGTTAAAGGATTGATTAGGGGCTGAAAAATGATGCATGTTGCAGGTTTTAGCAGGGTCCGGGACTTGGTCCTTGGACAAAGTCCCAGACCACACCTAAATAACCGCCGAGAATGCAAGTACTGCATTGGTCCGGGACTATACTCAAGGACAAGGTCCCGGACCATGCCTTATTTTCACCCGAGAGTAGAGTTCTTGATTGGTCCGGGACTTAGGGTAAGGACCAAGTCCCGGACCACCCCCAGAATCCTACAAAAAGTGTTTTAAAGGTTTCTAATGATGGGGGTTTGAATGTTAATGATGTTATAAGATGTTAAGGCCTTGTTTGGTGACATGTAAAGGCCCTAGGAAGTGTAAGAAAGTGTTAGATTTGATTGTGAAGTGAGAACTCAAATTAACAAGAGTAAAACCAAGATAACGGGATAACGGGGTAAGTACGGGAGTAGCATTTTATTATGTACCGTATGAGCCTAGTATTAATAATAATGTTTGAAACATTACCAGAGAATCGTGCGTGACCTGAGCATGGTGAGATGACACGGTAAAACTAAAAACCCCGGTGAAAGGTATGATTTTCTCATACTCCGCGTGCTAACCGAGTTATGTTGATTTGTGTGTTTGTGTGCCGGCTTAATCAAGACTAAAGCATGAAAATAATCCATTGTTTGATTATGTATGTCTTGTTGTATGTTGAATGAGCTAACATACTTGTATGCCGGTGTGGTCTAACATAGAGTAAAGACCGACTCATAGTGAGTAACGTTTGGCTAGAGACCCATAGATCGGGTCGATGCGTATGATAACGAAAACGTGCAAACACACAAACTATCGATTAAAGTGTAACGATGACGTAAACATATGAACCCACTAGAATATGAGGAGATGTACGGGTTGAGTAAACACCCGACAACGGTTAGAAAACCTTATCGAAACAAACCACGAAATATATAAATGTGGAAAGATAAATGAACCTCCATCTAGAGGATTGTAGAAAGTTCAAAGATGTGAACTAGTTAACTAAGTAAAAGAGACGAAAGGGATCAGTAACTCCCTTGAGACATGGTCGACCTCCTATATAAGGACTTTACCCGGTATAAGGAAATAACTGAAAGTATGAGTAAATGAAATGTATGGGTAACTCTTAAAACCTAAGATTAACTGAACTTGAGTAATGTTCCCAAAGTCATTAGAAACATCGAGAGTGATGCTTCTAGACTAATATACACAATGTTATTATAACTCCGAGAGAGGAGTGTATGGGAATGTGAGTAATCCGAGAGTAGGACGGGGTCGGTGGATAGCATGGGTAGTTAGATTTAAATTACTTTTGTATTGAATGAGGTGTAAGACCGAATATGTTATCGGCATCCATATATTATAAGCTCGGTATAGTAAAGTAATGAGTTGGGTATTGTATTAGTGCTGAGTACTCGGTTGTTCCAGTCCATCAGACCGTTATTGTATGAGAGTTAGGCCTGGTTAGCCACGAGGGTGGCTAATGGCGTTGTATCACCCTCTGTTGTATTAGAGTTCCGCTGCGAGTTTAATGGCAAATTGTAACAGTTTAAGAGGTAATGACGAGATTAGCAGTTGGGGTGTTACAAAAATGGTATCAGAGCGAAGTATCGCTCTGATGACTGGAAATACCGAGCTTAGGAGATACTGATTTAGGAATTAGAGACTCAGGGCTAAGGGTTGGGTGGCAGCGTGAGAGATGCGCTAGATAGGAACTTCTAGTATGACCTGGATACCTACAATACCAAACCCGCCCTCCACAACCCCCATATTTAAAAGCCCGGGAAAGAACGCCAGAGAGACGGGGAACCCAACCTGGCAGTTATTGAATATTTCAATATGAACCAGAACCTGTCATGCGGTAGATCCCGAGAACCGGAAACCCCGGAGACGGATCCCGCTGGAACGACAATAACCACACTCAATGGGGAGACGTCGAAACATCCTATTCCAAGTAGACCAGAATTTGTGGCAGCTTGGGGCGACATGCTTAGCAGTTGCGAGAACCTAGCTGGCTAAGCGGCAGCAAGAAGAAAGCACCAACCGTGCAACAAGGCGGACTCATGAGAAATAACGAGGACCGAACTGAGAGTTGGTACACCCACCCTTCCTCACCCGAAGAAGTTGCAATACTTAACTGATATAGCTTAGACAGCTACGAGCAAACTATGGGATATACCCGAATAGGACTACAGAAGTAGTGCCTAAATAACTTAAACCTCGGTAACCACATTGAAGACGTGGGAACGAGCAATGAGGTAGAACATAGAGCTAAGTAAATAAGGAACTCCGAGAGTGGAGAAGCACCTAAATTAATGGCATTCATGTCAAAATGAATAAGAAGCAGCTCTGAAGAGTAGATATCCAACTAAAGGATCAAAAGAAGAGCCGACAAGGCTACCAAGCCCAATGTGAACAATACCATGACCGGTATGAGTTAACCTAAAAACCGCCTGTACCGCGCACTTGCCACGGCAAGTGTAGTATTAACGGGACTATTAAGAGGCACTTTGACGATCGACCTGTACTTAGCAACTACCAAAATGGCGAGAGAAGCCAATATGGCAAAACAACCCTAAGAATTCTGAAACGAAACCTTGAGAAAACCGAATGGCCTGACCATTATACTAAGAATATACCGGTCAGCAAGAGGCTAGACCTGATAAGAAGCAACCGGCATTGAAATGCCGTGAAGATTTTTAATTTCAAACTCAATTTTTCTTACAAAACGCAAATTTTCCAAAAACCCCAAATTTAAAGACCAAGCCAGAGAACCACGGTAAGTTATCATAGGATGATATAAGAGGAGTTGGCAACTGAATACTTCACCCAGGCGTGTGACCGACACTACAGTGTACTAAACGAGACATGGGACGACCGCACTCCGAAGGAGCTTGCGGGCCTGACAGACCAGTTATAAGTTAGTCGGGTAAGTGGTAACGTAACAATAAGATACTCCATGTATGTATACAAGTAGAGTACGGAACACGGGAAGTAGCCCACTCCATACTACGGACGAAACAGCCAATTCAAACCAAACAGTTGGATACCTCGAATGATCGAAGAACACAAAGAAGCTTACCAAGATAAAGGTGTCCAAAAATCAATAAGGTGACGAACCTAAGGATATAGCGTTATTAAGTGCGAGAAGCACAAAGTATTAAGTATAGACATGGGATATGTCTCAGGAAATGCATAATAAATGGAATGAATACCAGCGTAAGCAATACGGCGAATGCCTAAAATGAACATATTAATGTTCGGTAAACGAGATAGAATTCCTATATTATACTTCATTGAAGAGAATAATGACCAGACCAAGAAGGTAAAGGAAAGTACCAATGATCTACCCAATAACGGGAGACATTACAACCATAAACGGGATAGTTCGAGATATATGTAACCGTAAGGCGGATTAAAGGAACTGAACGTACCCATGAGTATAAGCCAGATGTAATTGCGCGATTCAGTAACACCCAGGAGCAATCCGTGAAGGGTGCCAGAGTCAACAGTAGTTGAACGAAACATCGTGTGAGAACACTCAGGTAGAACCCGAAGGGACCCCACATAACACGGGATACCCTAAATTTGCCAGAGGGCATGAATTAGTATCAAAATACTAAAAGGGCCTTCCATATGCGGAAGTGTGATGAGACGACCATATCAAACAGCCCAGTAGTACCTCCAACCACTAATGGCATACAGAGAAGAAGAAACCTGTATAATTAGCCGCAAAGAGTATGGCTCGAGGCAATGTGGCTTGTAAGCCGGGAAACCAACTACCATACGTAGATTTAAACATTACAAACCTATGTATAACGGCATAAGAGAAACAGTGGAGAATGAACCACTACCTCATAGTGGGGATACCACTTGTTATTATGGGCCCTATGGAGCGGCAATTGCATGAATCTTCCAGAGAAAGTCTACCACCTATGAATGTAATATGAAACCGCTAGAGCGGTGTAGTGAAACTTGTGCATGTGTTTATCGCCAAGGAGTAATTCGAACAGAGATAGTATGTAGGAAGGCTTTGATAACAATGGAAGGAAACCGAGAGAGCAATCGGTTGAAAAGTAAACACAGTACGTGTGCAATGTGAATTGCAGAGAAACAATGCGCATGAAGCGCAGGGAGGTTTAAAAGAGTAGCGTATTTTGTTGAGCCAAATGAATGGCAAGCCAAAGTATTATGGCGACAATACATGAGCGGAAGCTAAAGTAGTAGCGGATGCTATATAAGCAGATGTTGTTTAAAGAGTAAGAACATAGTATGCAGTGAGCGACCATTGTAAGAGTGTAATCAGGTAGTGATATGAAGCTAATTTGAAAAGATAGTAGAGGAGACATGTTCATTCCTATCTCATGAGAGATTTACTACCAAGGGTTTACGCTTCTGCACTCTGTATGACTGAGTGTTTTTGTATTGCACTTGTGCGGTAATGATCGAGTGGGAGAGCTAGGAATTGAGAAATGCCAACGAAGCCTGTTGAGCGAGAACCTAGAGAAATAACCGTGCGGCCATTAGCCAAAGATGCACAAAGAACGTGGGCCATAACCCACAGGTCCCAAGACCGATGCAGAATAGTATGAATGAAGAATTCTGGTACAAAAACAAGTAAACAAACATAAAAATAAAAGAGGAAGCTCTACATACTAAGTAATAGCTTGACCTCAACCGACAATAAGTCGGAATAGTAAGTGAGTAACCATGAAGGTATACAGTGCTATACAAGGTAGATTTCCAGAGAATTGGAGAGAAAATCTACAACTCATCGAATTCGCATTCGGTAAGAGATACCACGCGACGATTGAGAAACCATTATTCCCAAAAAAAAATGAATAAAAAGGGAGTTAGTAATACATTGAGAATACCAAAAGGGCGAATTAATCTCTAGTTATTAGGTCACGCAGCAAAAGCTAGTGGGTCATAATTCAAAGGTTGAGTATACCTTGCAAATGTGAGTATTAACTAATCATAAACGCCTTGAAGCCTTAGAGGCTAGAACCGAACCCGGTTATGAGTCAATTAACCATATTGAAGTTAAACACTTCATGACACCGAATTAGTGAACCAATGTTCAGAGGTAACATAGGGTCGATTACGTGTGTGTAACCCCTTTTAAGGGGGGTAGGGCGAGAAACCGCTTAGAGTATGTTTTACGTACAGGTGCGTAAACTACTATGTGTATAGCACAAAAGAAATTATTTTGATGATTGGAACTCATGTTACATAAGTATGGAATACCTAGGCAAGGTAAGTGAGACAATAGAGAATAATGGATGACTTAATTTCCTGGATAAAAATAAGTGAAAATGGGTTGTTTTATGAATAAGAGATATATGATCTCGATAGGGTCTGAGATGGATTCCTAAGGCTAAGTTAGGCCTAATTAGTGTACGAGAATGATTTCCGAAGAAAACAGATCCAAATAATGGATTAAAACGCTAACAGAGTTTTAAAGCACGTTTTTCGAGAAAACCAGAAAACATGACTTAAGAGGTCAAACGGACCCGTAAAAATTATAGTTGATTAAATAACTATAAATAAGTATTAATGGAAGCTTAATAACCATTAAAAATAGAGAAACGAGAAAAAATCCGAAAAACGGGCCTGGTTAGTGAATAGTGCCAAACTGGGTAAAATAACGAGCATTTTCTGTAAAAAACGAAAAAAACGCTCCAGCTCACTAATAATGTGGGACCGGTTTTTAATATATACACACACACTTACTTAAATAGCTAGCTAGTTTATTAAGTCACAATAGGACAAAAAAAAGTAAAAAGGGGGAATAGTAAAAAGTGACTTACTACTCTCTCACTGATAAGTGCAAACATATAGACTTATTAAGGTTTAATCACCTTATAAATTGCATCATTTTTAGTAATGTTTCTCACTTATCTTGGTTTTTCCTATAATTATGTTGTTATATTAACTGATGTATTATATGTGTTAAAATGTAGGAAAAATACCAAATACACACATATTATATAGAGGATTAAACAAGGTCACGCAAGCAGTGGTGCAACCGCTCCTGCTACCTCCTGTGTAGGCGGACGTGAGTGAAAGGCAACGACAGGGGCAACCGCCTGATTGTTGGGCGGTCTGGGAGGCGGTACATGGGCGGACGTAAGGAGCCATGCAACCGCATGCAATGCAGGCGGACAGCTAGGCGGAAGAGAGGAGGCTACCGCATGGCTTTTGGGCGGTTTCTAAGGCGGACAAGAAGAATGCAACGCATGCAATGCAGGCGGACAACAGGCGGTCGTGACTAAAATCGACGCCCGAACAGTTTTCTTCTTGCGCCGACTGTCTGCAACTTGCCTTCGCCGACTGTCTGCAACTCGTCCACTGCCTTATCCATCTACTCTGCACACGCTTTGTCCCCTGCAATCAATGAAGCGAGTAATAAATGAGCAATCAATGAGCTGCAATCAAACGTTATCCTATCCACCGCCTCAATCAACTTGCTCACGCGTCTGCCTATCTTCATTTTCTCTTCTTCCTTTCTCTATATAAACCCACGAGCCTTCTGCAAAAAAATACATCCACCACCCATACAATCCATCACCGTACCACTTCACCACACATCACACGTTCATCTCATTTCTCTCCTCCCGTCTTCTCCATTTTTATTTCACTTTCCACCATATTCACCTCTAGCCCTACGTATACAAAATAGCAGAGCGAGCCGGAGTGATTACAGATGATTTCTATTACTCTTGTTTCTGTTTATCTATTTAATATGTTAGGCTAGAATACGTACGCTCTGGGAATGGTTATTATGTGTTTGTATTAATTATGCAATATGTTTACTGGTTATTTATATATACAGTTTGTTACGTTTTAAAGGTTATCTCGCCTATTTAATAAATCTCATGAATTTATTAAATTGCATTACTAAGTCTGTTTTTAATTTCATCGGTTAAAGCAGATGGGTTAATTAAGCCGTAAAATTGGGGGAAACTTTTCATCGTTTAAGTTAGTACTCAGTTGCAAATGTAATTCCTCAATACTCCTCTGCCGTTTACAGGCATTTTGCTTGAGTTTTCATCGGACCTTGCATTACAGGTAAACGAGTTCTTTGAGTTTTCATCGGACCTTAAGAAAATAATAGGAACCTTGCCAAATTATTAAACCAGTAGAGATAGCTTAATTATGCAGATTATAATAACCTGACCCGGAGTTCCATTTAATTTATCTATTAACTTAGTTTATTTTATCTTTCCTTTTTATTTATATTACAAGTCAATTAATCCCCCCTCTTGTGACACGCTTAGGTACTATTATATGTACATTAGTCCCACGGTTCGACATCCGGTCGCTTGCAATTCACTATACTACCACGACCGGGATTTGTTTGCAGCCCGACGTTTATTTTGAGTTTTTAATTTCTTTTCTTTTATTTTTACACCAGTTTAACCACTCACGATTTAACGTCTGCAAAATGGCACCAGTTTAACCACTCACGATTTAACGTCTGCACTCACCTTCCTTTCTTTCTTATTTCACGTTGCCCAGCCTCTGTCTATCTTCTTCTTCTTCCTCTTCAAACCATTACCGATTTGAGGGAGTATACACAACCTTCATCTTGTTTTCCCATTTCCTTGCCCATTTTTCCACCAAATCACACAAAAATAGTACCGTTGAATTCCTCTCGGTGAGAGCATCGTTTTCCACCCAACAAAAGCTTGAAACCTCCATCTTCACTTCCATGGAAGTTTGGCCCTTTGAAGCTTGAAGGGGTGCTTTTGACTCTCCATCAACTCCTTAATGCTTTAAGGTAAAAATATAAGCAAAAGTTCAACATTCCTAGCTTGTTCTTGCAAATTTGGGAAAAATTTCCCCACGTTGAAAATTTCTCCCATTTCAACCGATTTCACCTTGCCCTTGAGGAGTGTTGAAAATTCCTTCAATTGATTGTCAAGCTACCCATTTGGTCATTCTAAGGTAATACCTAAACTAAAGCCTTGAAACTAGCTCCTAAAATACTAGTTTGTGAGGAAAGCTTGAACTAAATTAAGCTTGTTGTGTGGTATGGGAAAATGATTGTAGCTTGCAATCTAGACTCCTTGTGTGGTGTGAAAACCAGAAGAGAAGGAATGGGAAAAGAAGAGAAAACTGAAAAACTAACAAGATAAATGGGCTACCTTACGTTGGTTTGTTTGGCTTGCAAAACAGATTTTTAAATGTTGAATTAAAGATCATGTTTTAGTGTAGTTAAGATACTACAATTTGAATGAGTAATGAGGATGCTTTAATGTGGTTTGAGTGTGCAAGAAACCTAGAAGCTAAGCTAGGGTATATGTGTGAACAGGTGGGAATCTAATGTGTTATAGTTGTTGGTGCTTCATTAAACAGGGGTGAAGAAGTGTTTGTAGCATATATGGTGTGGTGAGAATGCATTGAAAGTAGACAAGTGCTGTCAAATTTGCTTAGGAGAGTATGGACTTGAGTGTTTTATTAAAGGAAGAAACTAGGTGTGTTAAAGGGATTTAAGTGAGTAGTTAATGATTTGAAAACCAAACTATGGAGATGAGTGTATGAGGAGTAGAAATAATGCCTTGGAGTGCTGGAAATGGCATTATTTGAATGGCAAGGAGGGAGCTCAAATTTGTCACATAGGAGGAGCTAGAAATGCTTAGTGTGCAAAGTGTTGAAAAGAGAATGGAAAATTGTGATTTTGAGTAAGAATTTGAGTAAGGGTTTAACCCATGATTTGAAGAGGTTTAGAGCATGTTTAAAGGTGGTTAAACATGTGGAAAACTTGTGGAAAGATTAAGGAAAGATTAAGGGTGGTTTAAGGATTGATTATGGGCTAAAAAATGATGTATGTTGCAGGTTTTAGCAGGGTCCAGGACTTGGTCCTTGGACGAAGTCCCGGACCACACCTAAATAAGCATCGAGAATGCAAGTACTGCATTTGTCCGGGACTATACTCCAGGACAAGGTCCCGGACCATGCCTTATTTTCACCCGAGAGTAGAGTTCTTGATTGGTCTGGGACTTAGGGTAAGGACCAAGTCCCGGACCACCCCCAGAATCCTACAGAAAGTGTTTTAAAGGTTTCTAATGATGGGGGTTTGAATGTTAATGATGTTATAAGATGTTAAGGCCTTGTTTGGTGACATGTAAAGGCCCTAGGAAGTGTAAGAAAGTGTTAGAAGTGATTGAGAAGTGAGAACTCAAATTAACAAGAGTAAAACCGAGACAACGGGATAATGGGGTAAGTACGAGAGTAGCATTTTATTATGTACCGTATGAGCCTAGTATTAATAATAACGTTTGAAACATTACCAGAGAATCGTGCGTGACCCGAGCATGGTGAGATGACACGGTAAAAGTAAAAACCCCGGTGAAAGGTATGATTTTCTCATACTCCGCGTGCTAACCGAGTTACGTTGATTTATGTGTTTGTGTGCCGGGTTAATCAAGACTAAAGCATGAAAATAATCCATTGTTTGATTATGTATGCCTTGTTGTATGTTGAATGAGCTAACATACTTGTATGCCGGTGTGGTCTAACATAGAGTAAAGACCGACTCATAGTGAGTAACGTTGGCTAGAGACCCATAGATCGGGTCGATGCGTATGATAACGAAAACGTGCAAACACACAAACTATCGATTAAAGTGTAACGATGACGTAAACATATGAACCCACTAGAATGTGAGGAGATGTACGGGTTGAGTAAACACCCAACAACGGTTAGAAAACCTTATCGAAACAAACCATGAAATATATAAATGTGGAAAGATAAATGAACCTCCATCTAGAGTATTGTAGAAAGTTCAAAGATGTGAACTAGTTAACTATGTAAAAGAGACCTACGGGATCAGTAACTCCCTTGAGACATGGTCGACTTCCTATATAAGGACTTTACCCGGTATAAGGAAATAACTGAAAGTATGAGTAAATGAAATGTATGGGTAACTCTTAAAACCTAAGATTAACCGAACTTGAGTAATGTTCCCAAAGTCATTAGAAACATCGAGAGTGATGCTTCTAGACTAATATACACAATGTTATTATAACTCCGAGAGAGGAGTGTGTGGGAATGTGAGTAATCCGAGAGTAGTCGGGCCTATGTAAAAGAGGTAGGAACTAAGAGAGAGTTCCGGGAGCTAGTTGAACCTTCCCACCATGCTAGACCCAGAGTAGGGTCGAGACCGGGGAAGTAAGACTATGCTAGAGAGCCATAAGTCTTGGCCTAAGTATGTATTAAGAGTAACAAGCGTGACATAGGAGACCTGTAGTGCCTCGAGAATCTACAAGAGCTTGAGTATAAATAACCCAAGAGTGTGGGTGAGATAAGGAGTATAAGTAACCCGAGAGAATGGGTGAGTATAGAATGAGTAGCCCAAGAGAATGGGTGTGTATAAGAATAAGTAACCCGAGAGAGCGGGTGAGCTATTGAATGAGTAACCAAGGCATAGTGAGGTATAACCCTCATGGCCTAAGAGTAAACTGATACAACTAACAACCTTGTTATGTTAGTTAGGGATTGTATCCCATGATTGATTGTCAAACCCTTGTGTAGTGTACATATATAATGTATTACTATATGCATGTTGGTTGAATTAAAATGAACTCCATGCTCTCGACAAAAGTAGTCGGCGTACCCCGGTTAGCGCTCGGGGTATGCAAATTTCATATGCAGCGTTAAGCTGAGCCCCTAGTGGCACGTTTTTTTATTTTTCAGGTACACCGAAGACGTTACCGTTTGAGAGTGGACGGGGTCGGTGGATAGCATGGGTAGTTGATTTAAATTACTTTCGTATTGAGGGTGTAAGACCAAATATGTTATCGGCATCCGTATATTATAAGCTCGGTATAGTAAAGTAATGAGTTGGGTATTGTGTTAGTGCTGAGTACTCGGTTGTTCCAGTTTATCAGACCGTTACTGTATGAGAGTTAGGCCTGGTTAGCCACGAGGGTGGCTAACGGCGTTGTATCACCCTCTGTTGTATTAGTGTTCCGCTGCGAGTTTAATGGTAAATTGTAACAGTTTAAGAGGTAATGACGAGCTTAGCAGTTGGGGTGTTACAATGTTATAACCACTTTATTTTAGCATCAAAACTTTGTAAAATATATATACCCCAAGGTTTTATAACACTTTGTTATAATTACGGGAAATGCATATCTATTTAATTCCATTTCCTTTCAACCCTATACTTTCCAAATATTACCACTTCGCTACAAATCTCATAATATTTATTCACAACATATGTTATATCTTTCCAAACATTACATTATTTATAACATATAGTTTTCATATTTTATTTCTTTCCATAATACCGAACAGACCTCAGTTGTTTGGTATGATTCTTTTCCAGCAACATTATTTCCCTTATTTACACATTAGCCACATGTATTATAACAAGTTACATATATAGGTTACATTATATGGTTTTAATATTTATTACCCATATAACCTATAGTCTTATGTTACTTGATTCAAAACAGCTCCCTTTATGTTTTCTAAATCCTCTTTCCACCCACTACATTTTTCCCTTATTTACCTTTAGACCCCAATTTATATTATATACTCTCATATGTCACAAAAACCATATAGTAAACACTTTTATCAATATCGCCATCTATATACTTCCAAAAATTCCCAAATTTAATACTTAGAATATAAATCATCATATTAACCAAATCATACCTCTACTTTTCGGTATTTACATTCTAAACCCCACAAGTTTTACAATTTCAACATTTCACTTATAATGTTAACATAAGTTCATAATTTAATTATTTATGACATTAAATTTGGTCAAGGCTTTTGTTTTGGTCAAGGTTGACCCAATATACACTAGTTTGACCACAAGTTTATGTATTTACGGTTTTGACCACACTTTCTCAAAAATTACAATTTGACCCCCATATTTTATATAACTTAATAAAGTTCATAAAATAACTCTTTAAACATATAGTTCTCGGTTTTATTTATATTAAGCCTCTAAAATTTATTTAAATTGCAATTCAACCCCAATTATTACGGTAATATTTTATTTTGTTCTAAATTCATTTTAAATCCATTTTTAACTTGGAATAATAATTAAATTAAATGGACTAAAATGATTGGCCTTATTACAATAATTAACATAGGATAAATTACACATAAATGTCATGAGACTATATTGTTTAAGGTTTATGGTATAGTTTTTCTTTTTTGTTTCCTAAAACCATTTAATTAATCTTTATGACATAATATTTCATCCAAACCTTATATTATCAACTAAAAATGTTATAAAACATTATAACACATAGTTAAGCTATTTTAAGCTCTATTCACTCACGGCTTGTATTTAATGTAACTAAATAACATATAAACTTTATCATATACTAAGTTTAGTATACTCACAATGTTTTCAAGCAAATCCAAGCAGCCTAGGCTCCTCCAAAGCTTACGGCTGATTTTTATGAAGTCCTTAAATTAGTCTCCAAACATAACTAACTCTTAAGCTTAATTAATGTAGCATTATAAGGTTAGATTTTTGCTTACTTTGCTTGACATATACTTAAACTTCTCCTCTACATTTTTGTGCAGATTTTTCCCAAGGTAGATACACCCATGCGGCACCGTTTATGCAAGGAAAAGTACATGGGTTAGTCACTTAACAATGACCATTAAGGAGTAGGTTTAAGTTCATAATGCCATGGTTTTTATACCTTGATTTGTAGGCTAGTGCTGGAGTGGCTCACGCCGAATTTTTGCACATAAAAATTGGGTTAAAACACCATTGGAACCATGGAATCAAATCGGTAGAAAACAGGCAAATATAGATGGTTTTCTTTGTTTACCGAGATAGTCAAGGTGTGTCCCCTTGGCTTGGATTTTGCTTCTCTTCCAAAGTGTGGATAAAGCCACTGAATACACATGCAAGAACTGGTAGGAATGAGCTAGAGATTACAGGGCCGAGCATGGCCCTATCTTCCATTTATTTTTTCCTCTGGTTTTCAACCGAGCATGGCCCTATCTTCCAGCTCCACTTCACACGCAAGGGATGAATGAAAATGGAAGTAGATGAGCTTAATGAAAAGAGAAAGAAGAGAGGAAGGAAAAGAGTGTAACCTTGTCATGGAAGCTTACCTAATGTATGAGTTATCAGCCATGGAAATGGGAGTGTACTCACGGTCAAGTAGCAGCAGAAAAGAGTTGCATGCGTTCTGTTCTTTCATAAGGTGCTGGGTATTTTTTTTCTGGTCTTCCCACGTAAAGATAGCAAAGGAAGAAGTTTAAAAGGGTTGGGGACATCTACTGGTTATTATGTGAAGAAAGCAAAGAAAGAGCTCAGCACTTCCTCTGTTTGTACGTGGAGAATAAGAAGAAGAGGCTCATATGAAGCTCTGTTTCATTAACGAGGTGTTCCCCCTTCCTTTCTGGTTTCCTCACCACGTTCCCCTCCTTCTTCACGCTCCAAAATAGCAGTAACGACGCAAGCAGTAGCAGCATGGAAGATCTAGTGGTGCTCTCGGTTATGGAGCAGTAAGGTATGGCTAGGATATCACGTTGGAAGGAGGAGAAAGCGACTGATGGAGGGAAAAAAAAGAATCGCTACAAAGAGTGGGTATGGGTTGGTCAAGGACAACTTCTTAGCTGTGTTGGGAAACTTCCCATGTCAAAATAGTCTCTTAAGCTTAGCAGGAGCTGTCGGTCAAGTGGGTAGGAGTAGGTATGGGTAGAAATAGGTATGGGTAGAAATAGGTAGTTTGTTTTAGTTATTACATACTACTTCTATATAGATCGGTGACTCTTATTTTTTTTTTTGTAGATGTTCAGCACTGATAACCGATGAGAATGACATAACAATACATCCGGTAATGGTCAAGGTGGGAAAAGGTAAGGTATTAGTTTAATATTATGTAAAAGGTGTACCAATTATTGCTTATAGAGTAGCTTGATGTGTCGTATTTATTTTGTTTTGTAACAGGCCAGTATACGCCTAGGAGCCCGTCCTTATTAATCGGCTTTGGTGACATATAAATGAAGTGATAAGTAGTTTAGTTAATATCATAAAAAAAACGTACCAATACTACTTGAATAAGACATAGGTAGTGAGTCTTATTTAATTACATATGGGGACGGTACTAGCTGGGTTATCAGCTTTATATTGGCCGAAATGACATGCACGTTCAAGGGGTACACCTTGACCATAAACATGATTAGGTGATTAAATGTTATTATTATTATTTTTTGCACTATTTGGTTATTGTCCACAAAACAATGCACATATTTTTTGTTATTTTGAAAAACTTGATTTATACATCTTAAGGTGGTATGTTATGTCACATTAGTATTTTTAAGGGTATTCGAGACCCTAAAATCAAATAGAATTCATTTTGGAGACAATCTCACAAAAATGTGCTTTAAGGAAGCTTGGTGCACATTTTGTGTTCTAATGAGTCTCTGAGCTTGGTTTCCCTTTGAAATGGTTTTAATATGTTCATTTATGTGTTATAAGGCTCAGGTTAAAATTCTAGGTCAAACGGAGTTCGTTTTGATATTTAATCACCCTAAAAGGTCAAAGGGTGTAATTCTTTTTTCTGTTAAACTTTGTTGTGTTTAATTTAATTTTAAGGCATGTTTAGGCCTTAATTTAATTGATTATATGTTTAATCAGTATTTAATTATTTAGGGGTATTTTACAAACTCTCCTTTTCTAATTTACCCTAGGTCAAAATTAGGTGGCGACTCTAATTAGGTTCCAGTGAGCTAACTTAGAACTTAGCAATTAATGTTTTATGACATATTTATTAAGCTTAGGTTATAAGTGAACCTAGAACCCGATCAGATTCTAATCAATCCAAAGCAACATAGGATAGTGGTTTAAATATCGAGGCTCACAGAATGGTGACTCTACTGGGGACAAATATGTGTCCTAATGATTTCTTTAGAATCCAAATTTAATTCCTAAGTATTGTAACACATTAATGAACATAGTAAAACCATTACCAATGAAAACCAAGCTCTAAAACACGTTAAGACACAAAATGTGCGTTAAAACTCCTTAAAGCATGTTTTTGTGAGATTGTCTTTAAAATGAGTTTTTGATTGGTTTTAGGGCCTTGATTACCCTTAAATATACTAATGTGACATAATGTACCACATTATAATGTCTAATTCAAAGTTTTAAAAAAATCAGAAATTTGTGGACTAATTTGTGAATAGTACCTAAATAGTGTCAATTTAAGTTTTATTGACTAAGCAAGTCAATGGTCAACAAATTGACCTCCCTTGTACTGATAAGAGGTGGCATAAAGGAAGGGATGAGAGTGCCACCTTGCACTTAGGTCAAAATATCTTCCTAAAGTGATGAATTATCATTTAGAATACATTAAAGTAATAAAACTTACCTTATAAGCAAAATTTGACTTTCTCTTTCCTCCCACCCACTCCAGCCGAGCTCCCAGCTTCCAAACCCTTCTATTTCACCATAGTTGAGCTTGGAGGCAGCCAACTTCAAAGATCAACTCACTTGAATTAAGGTAAACATTCAAAACATGTAATATGTCATTCTCTTCATCTTTTCTTCCTCTTTCCATTAAGATAACTTCCAACCACTTCCATCCACTCATCTAGCACGAGTTGGTGTTCAATGAGAAGGGTAAATCTCGGCTGAAACTCAAAAGAAAGGGGGGAAGCAAGCTTAAAACCTAATTAAGGTAAAAATGTGCTTTAAGCACCTAAGTCTTTCTCTACTTCAAATCCGGTTGATTTTAGTTCCTATGGCTTATAATCTTTCATTTATCATGCTTGATTAGTGACAATTGCAACCACTTAATTTGGTGGCTAATTTCAAGCTTAAACTCCATTTTAAGCCATTTTTGACAAGGTGAACTCTAGCAAATTCCTAGCTTTTTATTACCGGTTTTATTCCTTAGTTTGTATGGTGTTGTTAACACCTTCTTTGGCTTCAAAAATCTTGGAGTTAGCTTTCCTAGATAATCCTACAATTTCAAGGTAAAAGTTCATGTTTTTCATGACTTAAATTATTCATATGGTTAGTTCAAAGTTAGAACTTAGGTATATCTTGATTTTCTGTCTAAAACATGTTTAAGAAGCTATGGAAATTACCTCAAAACTTCCATGGCCAAACAAGGCTTTACCTTTGCTAATTCAAGGTATAAAGCACCTTAAACTCATCTTTGGTATGTTAATATGTGTTTAAGCTTGTGTACAATATATTGCCATCAGTGAACCTAGTGAAATGGTCAAATTTGACCTTATGGTAACTAGGAAATGAGTTAGTAAAATTACCTAGGTGATTAAATAACATAATTGTCAAATTTAAGACATTATGTGGAAAATTGGTAAATATGAAGAAGTTATGGGTGAGGCCGAGAGTTTAATGTATTTTGGGGGCATTTATGTGTAATTTATTTTATAATCTAATGTTTGTAATAAGGCCATATACTTTAGGCCATTTTATTTATGTTACATTAGATTTAAATGAGATTTAAGAGTATATTAATATTACCGAAAATGTATAGGTGAAATACCCCAAACTTAGATATGATTTTTAAGTGATAAACTAAGATATAAGGAGGCTAAATAATGCCTTAGAAACATTAGGAAACAATTTAAATCAAAAGAAACACAAGGAAACACCATAAGAGCAGTTTAAGCAAAAACGTGCTCTAAGCTTGGAGAGACTTGGGTGAGCACCCAAATATCATTCTAAGACCTTAGTAATATCCTAATGGTCATTTTAAGTCAATTACCAAAGAAACCAAGCTCAAAAACAAGTTAAAACACAAATTGTGCTTTAAGGACTCTTAAAGCACATTTTTGAAAAATTGTCTTACAAAGGGGTTTTAAGTGGCTAAATGAAATACCCCAAACCTTAATGTGTTAATTAATTATGTAATTATAATTTTCTAAGGCTAATTAAGTCCTTAAGATCATTGGTGAACAAATGAAAACCAAAAAAAAAAGAAATGCGTAAAAGTCACAAAACGTGAAAACGCGTATTTAATTATTTTAGGAGGTACATAACCTTCATTAGGGTTATAAATATATTTTTATACCTTAATTACACATTAAGAACATGTGGGAAAATCCCGGAAGAAAACGGATTCAAATAATGCGTTTAAACGCTAACGGAGTCTTAAAGCGCGTCTTTCGAGAAAACCCGAAAACGTGACTATAAACAGTTAAATGACCCCGTAAAAAAATAATAGTTGATTCTGTAACAATAATTAAACATTAATGGGAGTTTAATAACTATTACAATTAATAATGATAAAAATTCTGGAAAACGGTCCCGGTTAGTGAATGGTGCTAAACCGGGTAAATAAACGAGCGTTTCTGTTAAAAACCGAAAAACGCTCCAGCATGTTTAAATTAGTGGGCCGGTTTTATTAATGTAGACAGCCCACTCACACAAGACTAGTTAGCTAATTAATTAAGTCAAGAGAGAGCCAAAATAACAAAGGGCACAAATACCCCTCACCCATCTCTCTCCTCCATTATTTTCCTTTTTCCCCTCTCTCTCTCTTCTTCTCTTTCCTCTCTTTCTTCCCAGCCGGTTCCACCTTCTTCCCCAAGGTTACCGATTTTCTCCCCTTCTTCCATGGCTACTCCAACTTCCATGCCATGCCCAAGCTCCATTTGAGCTCCAAATCAAAAATAAATCACATATTCTTCTTCCTCTCATCTCCCTCTATCATCCTCTCTTTTTGAAATTTCAAAAGGATGAAGTTGACCTCCATGGGTTTTCCCCATTCAAAGAGAAAATGGCACCAATGTGAAGCTTGGAGCCTCCTTTTCCTTCTAAGGTAAAGATTCCCAAGAAAAACTCATTTTTCCTTCATCTCTTGGTGTAATCGATTTTTCACCATTGTTGATACCTTGTTTTTCTCCTTTTTCTTGAGCTCCATATTAATCCTTCAATGGTGGAGAAGTTCCCCTCTTGATTCAAGGGTGAAAATCCCTCTTGAAAACTTCACAAAGGTAAACCCTAACTTTGTGTTCTAGCCCTTTGATTGAATTGAGATATTCCAAGGGTTTAGATAATTAATTAAGTATGTTTTTGTGTTCTTGGATGTTGGGATGGAGTTTGGAAACTCCATGCCCTCTTGACTGATTTTGGAGAAGATGTGGAGCAAGAGGTGAATTAAGGATACTTGTGAAATTAAGGTAAGAAAAACTACCTTAAACCTTGTTGTAATTGTTTTAAGTGTTTGGGATGGGTAAACAATTTAAATGAACCCAAATTGTCAGTTGAAATCTATGTTGTAATGTGTTTAGTTGGTGTTGGTGAGGTTTGTGGATTAATGTTGAGTTGAGGGCCTTAAGAGCCAAATATTGTGAGTTTGTGATTGATATTTTGTTTATTGAGATTATGGAGATTTTGGTGATTGTGTTGTTGTTGGTGGTGAATTTGAGGATTTGTAATGTGCTGTTAGGACCCTTGTAAGGGTGTGGTTAGATTAGGGATGAGAAGGAGGAAAATTGATGAGGATGGATGTAAAGTTTATGGGGAGGTTATGGCAAAATTTTAATGGAAAATGGTGCTAGATGATTTGGGATTTCAAGGAGTGAGTATGGATTTTTGGAAGTGCAATTATAGGTGAAGATTTGCCTCTGTTAGCTAGATTTTTGGGTACGTCCGAACTTCCGTCCGGACTTGGAAGTTCGGACACGCCCCGTCGTTTTATAAATTTTTCCGAGTTTCAGTGGTGTCCGAACTTCCGTCCGAACTTGGAAGTTCGGACACTCGAAAAAAAAATTTCCAGGCTATTTTGCTTCGACTTGTGTCCGACCTTCGATGTCCGGACACAAGTTCGGACGCGTGAATAAATTTTTCCAGATTTTGCTCGACTTGTGTCCGACCTTAGATGTCCGGACACAAGTTCGGACGTGTTGAAATTTTTTTTCAGAATTCTGTTTCGACTTGTGTCCGACCTTAGATGTCCGGACACAAGTTCGGACGCTTTGAAAATTTTCCCAGAATCTGCTTCGACTTGTGTCCGACCTTGGATGTCCGGACACAAGTTCGGACACAGTGTAATGTTGACCCAAAAATTTTGTTTAAGGGTAGGAAGTGATACCCAATGGTGGGGATTGTTAAGTGATGATGTTATAAGGTTGTTAAGGGTAAATAAAGTGAGTTATAATGGTAATTGAGTGGTGAAAAGTTGTAATAAAAATGTAAGGTTATAAAACTACCGAATGGGGTTAACCATGGGTGCAGTAGACGTTAAAAATTATATTACCCCGATATTAATGAAGATAGTTATAATGTTACCAGTTGTTCAAAGATTTTCAAGGAACATGTGATGGCACACTAGAGTGCACCTTTGGTGACAGGTATGGTTTTCTTGCAACCTGTGTCCTACCGGATTACACCGGCTTGTATGCCAATGTGTTTTTCTGTGTGTTTGCCACCTTGCAAGATAAAGCATGAAATGAGTTTACAGTAATTCATTATTGTGGCGTAACTAATTCCGATACCGCTTAACCTTAGTTAAGTGTTAAATAATAGTTAACCGACCTTAGGTTCACATAAGAGATCGGTATTCGGAATAAACGTCCCAACCCATGGGAACGTTCTAACTACGGCTATCCGTGCGTTATTGTATGTTGTGACAATGTGTGATGTATGTGACTTGTTTAATATGTTGTTGATGTTGGATACTGTTATCCGTGTTGTTGAAATGGGATATGATCTCCCTTATGTGTCTAACCGAGTTAGTAACACTATGTGATGTATGTATGTGATAAGTTCCATAAGGGAACCTCTAACTAATAAGTGTATGTTATGTATGGAGAGGAATCCGGGTGTCCCGGTCGCGCGTATTGTTTGGGAGTTAATATATATATGTGAATTAACTCCCATCCTGTTATGTTAGGGTTGTCTTCCTTCATTGGATTTCGACCTCCCACTAGCTTAGCCAAAGCTTACCTACCCGACCTCCACATCGGGCTAGGAGGGAAATTATGTATAATGTTGGTAGGGTGTTGAAGCTTAAGTTCGCTTCGACTCCCTCTTTGTTATGTTACGGTTGTTCTTCCTCCTTGAATTACAACCACCCACAAGCTTAACCAAGGCTTACCTAACTCATCACTATTGGAGCTAGGGGGAAATTGTGTATGTTGTGATCGGTTCTATATGAGGCCGCCACTCAAGTAAAAAAAATGTAAGTATGTTGTGCTTGGGCTTATATCACCCCGGCACTCCCTAAGTAAAGTTTATGTACTCCAAGAAGAGAGGAACTAAGTTGTGTATGTTACAAATCAAAGTGTGTTGTTATGTTGTGTGTGCTAACCTTGTGTTTGTGTTCTATTAATGGATGTGTGCTTTTAAGCATGACGTATGTGTGTAATGTGTGCATGTTTTAAATAAAATCAACCGCATGCTAAGACGACAATTAGTTGTGCGTGGCCCGGTAGCATGCGGGCTGCGGGATTACCATACCAGCAAAGGTGCTGACCCCCTTTGGGGGCCCCCATTACTTTACAGGTACGAAGAAACTGAAGCCGTTCGAGAGTAGGACGGGTAGTTGTTGCACATGGGTAGACATTCAAATCGTGTATGTATGGTAGGAGTAGTAAGACCGAATATGTATCGACGCGGGTTGGTAATTACTCGGTACAGTTGTAATGTAAGTGCATATTAAATGTTGGACATGGAACGGGATTAATGTGTAGTTGCTCGGGAGTTTAGTCCATCAGACCGGTACAATGTATGTATGTTAGCCACGTGGGTGGCTAACGGCGTGTAACACCAAAGAGTTAAGTTATGTTGTGAGTTGTGATTTCCGCTGCAACGTGTTGTTAAGTGTGTTGTTAGTAGTTTGGGTGTTACACTAAATGCCCATGATTACTCCTTAATTAACTTGTGTACTACTTAGTATCACATTAGGAAGTCTACATAAATGGGAAATCAAAAATTTCACAAATATGTGCACTAATTTGTGAATAGTAACCAGATAGTGACTAGTTTAGTCTTTAATCAACTAAGTCTAATTAAATGGTCAAACAAGACCATGACCAACCTTAAGTAAATAAGGGGGCCAGTTTCTAAGGGGATGAGTCACCAAATAAGTAAGTTAGCTTATTGAAAAAGAAGAGATAAAGTAAAGGTTACTATTTGCTTTTAACATAAATATCCTACCTTTGCTTACCTCTCTCCTCATCTCTTCATTCTCTTCTCTTTCCCACCGGTTTCACCATCTTATTCCCTTCTCCATTCACGTAAGAAGCAACCCCATGCTAGCTCCATCTTCCTTTGACCACTACTTGCTCATTTTAGCTCCAAAACCAAAACTAAATACATATTCTTCTTAGTTAGCTCAAGCTCTCTCTTTCTATCTTTCCAAAACTTCAAGAGCTTCATTTTGGTGCCAAGCCAAAACGCCATTAGAGGAGGAAATATAAGTTTAAGGAGTTCATTGGCTTCTCCATTCTCTTAAGGTAAGGAATATGTAAGAAAATCTAGGTTTCCACCATTTCTTCTTCATTACCGAAAATCTCTACTCATGGGGCTTCATTGGTATGCCTTGTTCTAGCTTGTTTTCTATTCTCCAAGGGCTAAAGGAGGTCCTTCTTGCTTCATATCCAAGCCCATTCTAAGACTCCAAGGTAAAACAATCAATTTAATACCTTAAAGCACATTTTCACCTAGGGTTTATTCCTTAAGGTTAGTGCATGGTTTAGTACTCATTGGAATCATTGAATATTGATTAGAACATTGGCAAGGAGAGTTTGGTTGGTGACCGAGATTGTCAAGGAAAAAGGCTAAGGAGGAAAGTTTGTGAAGCTTGTAAAAGAGCAAGGTAAATGTCTTAGCTTAAGGTGTTTTAATGCATTAAGGGATGGGATTTGAATAGGTGATAAGCTTAGCTTAGAGTTTACATTAGGAAAGGGCAATAAAACCTAGGAAAAATGATGATGATATTTAAGAACTTGTGACTAAGGAGCAAATGAGAAAGGAGATAGTTTAAGAATGACAAGGTGAATTATAAGAACATTTATATTGCAATGGGAGCCTTGTTGTGTGTATTTGCAGGTCAAAGGCTTTATATATTGAGGAAATTCACTGTTTAAGATTTATGCATTTAAGGGCCTAAGAGCCAAGTCATTTAAGGGCCTAAGTGCCAAGCTATTTAAGTTTATGCACTATATTGTGATGTGGTGTAGTTTTGGTGTATGATGTGTGTTAAGATGGTGTAATAAGAATTTAGGTGTTCATGGTTGTTTGATGGTGAAAAACTAAGTGTTTAAGTGTAACAATATACTAGAGAATCCATGGCAAAATTTGGTGGAGAACCTAAGTGTTTAAGATGTTTTAAGGAGATTTCATGATTAAGGAAAATACAAGAAAATTTTAGGAGTTGTCTTGATGAAAAAAAGAGTGAGTTTAAGGTGTTCTTGAGAATTAGAATGACTTAGGCATTACCATGGAGGATTTAGGAACCAAATGAATGTCTTGGGATATACTTGTGTATTTAGGACTTAGGCAAATATTGGTAAACAAGTAGGAAGAAAATAATGAGTTGGGAAAATGAGGCATAAACTTGTGAAGGAACTTCAAGTGGTGGTGTAAAGGAATTTTAGATGGTGAAAGATGCTTGGGAGATGATGTTATAGTGGTGAGGAAACATTTTGGCATAGTGGTTATAATAGGTATGAAACACGACTTAGAAGCCTAGTGAAAAACATTGCAAGTGTTGGCATTATTACAAGGAAAATGCATAATGACTAAGGTGGATATTGGTGAGTGATTTAATGAGTTTAGTGGAGGGCTTAAGGTATGTTTGAAGTGCCCAAATGAGGTTAGAACATACTAGGATATATGGGGTGAAGTTTGGAGTCAAATGGGAATTAGAAACAAAGGTCTAGAGCCGACCGACCTTGGGGACCGGACTTGCAAGGTCGGTCGGGCTTGAATTTTAGGTACGGATTGAGTCTCTGGAACGGACCGACCTTGGGACCGGACTTGCAAGGTCAGTCATGCCTAAAATTTTGTACGAGAATTGGTCTCTAGAATCGACCGAACTTGGGACCGACCTTGACAAGGTCGGTCGGGCTTAAATTTTCAAAGGAAAAAACTCTCGGGAATGGACCGGCCTTGGGAACCGGACTTGCAAGGTCGGTCGGGGTAAAAATTTTCAACGGTAATAGGTACTGGAATGGACTAACCTTGGGTAAGGTCGGTCGGTAAGGTCGGTCGAGCCAAAAACATAAAAATAAAAAAACTTTAAGATCAAAAGATGTTAATTGGTGTTAAGGTACCCATTAAGAGGGTAATGATGATTAGGAACCTAAGGACCTAAGGAATTAAGTTAAGTTAAGTATAAACCTTAATGTTTTAAATTAAGTTTATAAGGTTAAGTGGTAAGGACTTAAGAGGGTATTGAATGGGAATCTTTAGGGACTAAGTGAGTTAAGTAAGGTGCAAATAACTAATGGCCTAAAAATGAATGAATGTTTTAGGTTTGTGAATTGGGACCCCGGAGAAGGTTAAACAAATGACAGTCGACGGTGAACGGTACAGTCTTTCTTGTGACCTGCTTGCTAACGAGGTGTCCCTCGGCTTGTGTGATATCTGTTTATTTGCTATGACTAAGACAAGATAAAGCATGCAACCGGTTATACTTGTTCTCGTTGTGAATGTGTTTTCTTTACACTAACCCACGAGACTTGAGATTGTTACTAACTAAGCTTAGTACTTATTGAGTTAAGAAGAGGAGTTATATATTGGTATCTGTTGGTTAATACCCAATAAGGTTTACCTAACACATGGTTTGTAAGATTTTCACTAACTGGAACTTAAGGGAGAAGTGAGAAACCCGGGACTGACTCCAGTCATGCATGCTAAGGAAAGGCGGTCGGTATCTGAATCAGATCTGTCCTCCGCTTAAGGACTTGTCTTCAGACTTGTTGCCTAGGGTCGGTTGCCGGCTCGGCTACACTGGACTTCCCGTCCAAGGTAGGTGGCAGTAAGATGGTGCGGTAGGATCACCTAAATCCTAAGACTAAGATAAGTTGTTTATTCAACCAATGGAGTTAATAGCTCATTGGCTAGGGTTGCTTTTGACCCGACACAAATAAACATTGAGGTGAAATACATCCATTCTAACTATGAACGGTTTGTATAATGAGATTAAGATAAGGATAAGACTTAGGTAAGTTAAGGTGAACTGAGGATAAGTGGAATCAGATCTGGAGGAGGTTATTACTAACCCATTTGTTAAGGGAACGCTTGAGAGGTTCATTTGTGTGTGAACCATGTATGTTCATTTGTGGTTTGTTGGTTTATTGCATTTCATATTCTGATTGTGATTTTAATCAACTTCCATGCTATCGACAATTAGTCGTCCTAGCCCCGTTAGCTTGGGGGCCACGAGAGGGTTGATAAGTATGAAATATATATACTTTTAACGGGTTTATTTTATTTAATATTCATAATGAATTGGCTTATATTTCACACTTATCTTATAGTTTTTCTACTATTTATATTTTGATGCGAACTGATATATTTTATATGTAAAATGTAGGAAAACTATTGGATTTACATTAAAGATTACAACACAACAAATAATGACATATGTATACATACATATATACATGCACGTGTTGGATTGGATTGTCGCTGAATTGGATACGAATATTGGGCTGAATTGGATACGAGTATTGGGCTGAATTGTTTTGTTTCTCCACTCTGAAGAAGTCCGCATGCATGCACTCATATGGGCTAAGTCATCAATCGGGAGAATGATAATGTACATGAGCCGACAACATTAGAAGCAGTCTACCAACTTTTAGAATAAGATATCATTTAACCGATGCAGAACAGGGCAATACAGGGGAAAATAAGCTGGGATCGCACTATTCATTCATCATCCGCATCTTCATTCTGCACCGATATACGAACACCTTCCCCATATATACCCGATCTTCATCGCATCGGAGGGGAGGACCACGCCACTCACCACACCACCATCGACGCCCACCAACATCATCATTTCACCACCGCATTCCATTCGACGTCACAGACCATCACACCCGCACCACGCTCTCACCATCAATCACCAGTTCACCCGCCTTCGCATCACACAGACCTTCACGCCACGACCTTCATCCCATCACCACTGTCCTCGATTCATCTTCGCCTCACCATCGACCACCTACATCACCGTCCACGACACAGACCCGCACCACGGTCTCACCAGGGGTCGTCATCTCCATTCGCTCCTCGACATCATCCCATCACCACCGTTTCATCATCTTCATATCATCACCTTCGACCGCCATCACGGGACCCGACAACATTCACGCCTTCATCCACCGTCAACACCCGCACCCATCTTCGACTCATCTTCGATCTTCATTCACACCTCACGACACTCATCGTCGAACACCGGCATCGGAGGAGGCCACCATCTCATTCAACCATCGACTTCATCACCATACTCACGCCACAGATCACTCGAACTCCATCAACCATCATCTTCGACACAACTCATCACCGACATCACCATCGCTACGCCTCACTCCGTCATTCACCGCCGCATCCTCATCGTCATCCATCACCACCACCACCGTCTCGTCACTTCACCACGTCCATTCTGTGAGCTACGCATGAGAGGAGTAGGTCGGTGAGCTTCAGAGCTTTGAGAAGAAGAACAGAGAAGTCGCGAAGAAGAACGATCACTCACGTCTGAGGAGAAAAAGAGCGGATGTGATTCGGACTCAAATACTCACGTCCGAGGAAGGAAACCCGGACGTGGCTCGGACAGAAATCAACAAGGGCGAGCCGGTTTGAAATGAAAGAAGGAAAAGAGGAGTGAACCGGTTTGGGCACAAGAAATTGAAGAACCGGACCGGTTCAATATATAAGGGTTACACTAAACTCAAACTCTTATTATTTGTTACATTTTATTTATTTCTTGTTATATTCTAAGTTATTACATAACATTTGATATTTGTTTTAATGTTTATTTGTGTTTTTGAAATAATGTGTGAGTAGTTTATTTTTAGTTTCCCGAGTTGGGAAGTGAACCTAATTCCTGATGATTATGTTTTATTAATTTTTCGTACAACTTTATTATTATGATTAGTTTGATTTCTGCTCGTAATATGTTTTAGTTATCTGGCCAATAATTAGAACAATTCTTGTAGTTTTCTAGTCAACATGCGAGAGCTGAGATAGTTAACTAGACATAAGAAGTCAAACCTGATTAATGACTAGAAGCGTGATCCCGCCTATAGGTTAATCGGACTCCAATAGAAACTATACTTTATGCGATTAATTGTGTCCGGATTAGAGCATTAGTCTGCTGCTAGTTCTAGCAATTAATTAGGGTTCGTTACACTTAGCCGTTGACGAATTAATTAAAGTTTCTAAGTTAATTATAAAAAGTTAGAAGAAGAATTAATAGTAAAATCTGAAGAATTAGGTGAGCAGAACAACTCGGGAAACGTATTTTAATTATTATATTTTTAATCAATTATTTGATTTATCTTGCTTGTTTGTTTTATTTATCCTTTTAATTCATTTATTTACTTAATTTATTTTATTTGCTTTATTATTTTATGTTAGTTTGTTGAGTCATTTAATTTTATTAAATTAATAAAAACCTTAAAAAAAGTGGCATTTCCTGTTTTCTTAGTTTAGTTTCTCAGTTAGTAAATAAATTGTCTGTTAATTGAACGAGGTCCCTGAGATCGACAACCCACTTAATCACTATACCGTAAAACGATAGGTACACTGCCTAGGTAGAAGTAGTCACATATTTCTGCTACAAGTTTTTGGCGCCATTGCCGGGGACCTCCAGCACGGTTAATTGGCAATTTTTTTATTTAATTGGGATTTTATTTTAGTTATTTTTCTTTTCTTTTTTTATTAAGATTTTATTTTAACATTTTTTGTTTATTCTCAAATTATTTTAAATCTTTGTTGATTTCTTACGTGTAGAAATTTTTGATTCAAAGTCAATTTTGTTAAGTTGTATATAGCTACTAGCTAGGTTGAACTTTGTCAAGTTTTGGTTCTCTTGTTTTATTTTTATTCTTATTATTTTACTTTATCTATTTTAAATACGGTAATTAATTGTTAATTAGTGTAGTTTATCGTTTTGTTTTTGTTTTTCTTAACGTGTTGTTAGTTACTTTCCATTTTAGTTTATCTTAATTAAAATTAATATACTTCTTAGTTTAGAATTTAGCATAAGTATAATTTTTTTTTCACGATTAATTGACATATTAATTTGTTTGATTGTGATTTTATTTATATTATTTTGATTTGAGTGTTTATTTATTGCGAATTTGATTTATTTTTATTTTCGTTTATTTTATTAAGATTTTACTTTGTTTTTCTTTATTTATTTTTGACAATTTTCCTTTTGTATTTATTATAACTTTTGTTTATTTACCGTTAGGATTTACTTGTTACTTTGTAGTCCATAATTTGATTGTTTATTTATTTCTTAGTTTTTAGATTGTCTTTATTTAGGTTTAAAATTTTAGGAATCACTCATTTAATTTTTATTTGCTTAATATTCCTTCTCTATTTTTACAGACGCTAATTTATCTCCATGCGTCGAACACGATCTGCAGGTGATCCTTTAGCTGATCCTGAACCAGAGATTGAGAGATACTTGCACAGCAGACGACAGTTGCAATTCGCCATGGCATCCAAACCAACTTTAGGTGAATACCAACAACCATCAGTTGAAGGGAGGCCTTATGCTATCGTCCTCCCCCAGGTGACGCAAGCTGAGCTAGATGCATGGCAATTCAAAACAAGCTTCATCACCACACTGTACCATCAAGGACAATTCAGCGGGCTCGACTCAGATGACGCTCCACACCACATCTCTGCATTCCTGGACTTTTGCAATACCTTCAACAAGACAGGAAACCTGAACGAGCGCATCCGGTTGCAGTTGTTCCCGTATTCTCTAAAAGATGGGGCAGCTAGGTGGCTACGAAGTCTGCAGCCTAGTAGCATCTACACTTGGGCGGATCTAGCAAACAAGTTCCTAGCAAAGTACTATCCCCCATCAAAGACAAGGGAGAAGATAGCAGAGATTACAAATTTCGGTCAGGAGCCAGGAGAATCTCTGTATGATTCGTGGGATAGATTCAAGGAGTTATAGATTCTTTGCCCACATCACGGTATGAGCAGTGAGGAGTTAGTATTGTCATTCTTCAAGGGATTGAACGATTCAAACAAGCTGTTGCTTAGTTCCTCATCTGGAGGAAATTTCATGGCAAGAACTGGAGATGAAGCAATGGAGCTCCTAGATACCATGACTGCTAGCACCAGACAGTGGTGTAAGAACAAGGGAAGAGGTGAGTCTAAGAGAGAGCCAGGTATGTTTAGTCTTCCCCCTTAAGATCATGTATCTGCTCAATTAGCTGCTCTAACTAAGGTTGTGGAAAAGTTAGCTTTGAATCAGAAACAGTAGCAAACAGTGAAGGCAGCTACTTCTTCGCCCTTCTTAAACCCTTGTTGTGAAAATTGTGGAGGTGCCCATGAGACCTTCAACTGTGAGGGACCTGGTTTAGTTGGAAACCACGAAGAGGTAAATTCGATAAACAACAGGCGAGGTAACCCTTATTCTAACTCTTTTAATCAGAACAGTTGGGGGAACAATCAGCAACCTCCTTGGAGAGGTAATGATCAGCAAATGGGTAATCAAGGTTTTAATCAAAATAGACCATCTTATTTTCATAGACAACAGGAACAATCTCAGAATTCCCAGGGAGGTAATAGTAAGATTGAAAGTATGCTAGCAGAACTCCTTAAGCAAGGGCAGGCTACTAATGCTCGATTTACTGAAATTGAATCTAAGTTTGCAGAGCAGTCGGCTAGGAATGCTGATCAAGCTGCCATCAATCAGAGCCTAGAGAGACAGATGAGTCGGATTGCAAAACAGCTAGCACAGAGACCTTCAGGATCACTTCCCAGTCAAACCGATCCAAACCCGAGAGAGCAACTTAAAGTAGTAACTTTGAGAAGTGGTAAGGAGTTGGTTTCCAATGTTCCTGAAGATAAAGATGAATCTGACAAATCAGGAGAATCTCCACTTGAAATTGAAGAGATTGTAATCCCCAAGGAGAAGGAGTCTCCTGAACCTTTAATTGTCAAACCTTCTCAAGTTTCTTATGATCCCCCTATTCCTTTCCCTAATAAACTGAAAAAAAAAAGAATTTGGACGAACAATTTGGGAGATTTCTTAATATCTTTAAGAAGTTGACTATCAATATTCCTTTTTCTGATGCTTTATCTCAAATGCCTATTTATGCTAAGTTCATGAAAGATATTCTATCTAATAGGCGTTCTTTGCAAGAAACTGACACAGTGAAGCTGACAGAGAGAGTATCAGCAGTCCTTCTGAAGAAGCTACCACCAAAGTTGGGAGACCCAGGTCTTCCTATCATTCCATGCACTATCGAGGAGATAGATTGTGGTAACAGTTTATGTGATTTGGGAGCAAGTATTAATTTGATACCTTTTTCAATTTTTGAGAAATTAGGAGTGGGTCAATGTTCTCCCACTTCAGTGCAATTACAGTTAGCTGACCGTTCTATTATTTATCCCAAGGGTAAGGTGGAGGACTTGGTAGTTTCTGTTGGTAAATTTATCTTCCCTGCTGATTTCATTGTTATTGATATGGAGGAGGATAAAGATGTGCCATTGATTCTAGGTAGACCATTTATGAGGACTGCTCGTACTCTTATTGATGTTGAGGGGGGAAAGATAATATTGAGATTTCATGATGAACAAGTTGTCTTTGATATGACGCGTAACTTGAAGCGTCCTGCAGCTGTACAATCTTGTTTTGTGTTGGATCCTGTTGATTCTATAGCGCAGGAAGTTCAATTTAGCAGGGAAGAGGAGGAGATTCTGGAGAGATGCCTTATGGCATCCTGTGAGATAGATGACGAGGATCCAGACATTGCCCTCATGGCCGAAGAATTGAACAAGAGACGGCCACACTTCCATTCTTACCAGCAGAGATTTGAAAAAGTGGAAAGAAGTGTAGACCGACCAAGACCTTCTATAGAAAAACCTCCTACAGTGGAGATGAAACCTCTTCCTCATCATTTGAAATATGTTTTCCTTCAAGAACGATCTGAACTACCTGTTATTATTTCTTCTGAATTGACAAGTTTGCAGGAAAAGCAACTTCTGGAGGTACTGCGAAAACATACTAAAGCTATTGGTTGGTTAATAGCAGACATTCAAGGAATCAGTCCTCAGTTGTGCTCACACCGAATCTACATGGAGAATGCTTACCGACCACTTGCTCAGCCTCAGAGACGCCTCAATCCAGTCTTGAAAGAGGTAGTTAAGAAAGAGGTAATCAAATTACTTGATGCAGGGATTATTTATCCTATTTCAGATAGTAAGTGGGTGAGCCCCGTACAGGTAGTACCGAAAAATGGGGGATTACTGTTGTTCCTAATGATAAGGGTGAGTTGATTTCTCAGCGCACTACTACGGGCTGGCGAGTATGTATTGATTATAGGAAATTGAATGAAGCCGCTCGTAAAGACCATTTTCCCCTGCCCTTCATTGATCAAATGCTTGAACGATTAGTAGGACATGACTATTATTGTTTTCTGGATGGTTATTCTGGCTACTTTCAAATTCCCATAACTCTAGAGGATCAGGATAAGACTACTTTCACTTGTCCTTATGGAACTTATGCTTACAGAAGAATGCCATTTGGGTTATGTAATGCTCCTGCTACTTTTCAGCGTTGTATGATGGTTATATTTTCAGATTATATTGAGAAATGTATTGAGGTTTTCATGGATGACTTTTCCGTTTTTGGACTAACATTTGAAACTTGTCTAGAAAACCTTGATCTTGTTTTAGCCAGGTGTGAGGAGACCAATTTAGTGTTGAATTGGGAAAAATGCCACTTCATGGTTCGAGAGGGGATCGTTCTTGGTCATAAAATTTCGTTAAAAGGTATAGAGGTGGACCGGGCAAAGATTGAGGTCATTGAGAAACTTCCACCTCCTTCTTCTGTTAAAGATGTGTAGTTTTCTTGGACATGCTGGTTTTTACAGAAGATTTATTAAAGAATTTTCCAAGATTACTAAGCCTCTTTGTGCTCTACTTGCGAAAGATGTTAAATTTCATTTTTCTGATGAGTGTTTTGGCAGCTTTTAACTTGTTGAAAGAGAAGCTTATATCTGCACCTATTGTTGTATCCGCTGATTGGACTCTACCTTTCGAAATCATGTGTGACGCTAGTGATTATGTTGTGGGAGCTGTTTAATGTCAGAAGGTGGATAAAATTCTTCGGGTTATTTATTATGCTAGTCGTACTTTGAATAATGCCCAGAAGAATTATGCAACCACAGAGAAGGAATTACTAGCAGTCGTTTTTGCTTTGGATAAGTTTCGATCTTATTTACTTGGTAGTAAAGTTATTGTGCATACTGACCATTCTGCACTTAAGTATTTGTTTGCTAAAGCAGAATCAAAGCCCAGGTTAATTAGGTGGATTCTTCTCCTTCAAGAATTTGACATTGAGATCAGGGATAAGAAGGGAACGCTGAATGTTGTTGCGGACCATCTATCCCGAATGAAGGCAAATAATGTCGGTACTCACATCAATGAATCTTTTCCTGACGAATCAGCACTTGTAGTTGAAGAGGTTGACGATCCATGGTTTGCAGATATTGCAAACTACCTTGTCAAGAAGATTGTTCCAGCCGACATGACATACCAACAAAGGAAGAGATTCTTTTCTGTTGTTAAGCATTATTTTTGGGATGATCCCTATCTTTTTAAGGTTTACGCAGATGGAATCATTAGGAGGTGTGTTCAGAAATCTGAAGTTAGAGACATACTCCTCCATTGTCATTCCAGAGAAGCCGGTGGACATCATGGTGCCACTCGTACAGCAGCAAAAATACTAGAATCAGGTTTTTTCTGGAACACCCTTCACAAGGATTGTCATGCTTTTGTTTCTACATGTGATTGGTGCCAAAGGCAAGGTAACCTTTCTCGTCATAATGAATTACCATTGAATAACATTCTAGAAGTTGAGCTATTCGACGTTTGGGGTATTGATTTCATGGGACCTCTCCTAAATTCATTTGGTAATCTTTACATCTTAGTAGCTGTTGATTATGTTTCTAAATGGGCGGAAGCCCTTGCCTGTTCTACTAATGATGCTAAAGTTGTTGTGAAGTTCCTCAAGAAGAATATTTTCACTAGATTCGGTGTCCCTCAAGCGATTATTAGTGATGGTGGTTCCCACTTTTGCAACCGCCAGTTTGATGCCTGGCTGAAGAAATACGGGGTTCGACATAAGGTGACTTTACCTTATCATCTTCAGACAAATGGGCAGGCCGAGGTGACAAACCGAGAGCTTAAGTGGATTTTGCAAAAGACAGTGAATTCTTCTCGTAAAGATTGGTCACTAAAGTTGGATGATACGCTTTGGGCCTACCGTACCGCCTTCAAGACACCCATCGGTATGTCTCCATATAAACTAGTTTTTGGTAAGGCATGTCATTTGCCTGTAGAGTTGGAGTACAAGTCCTACTGGGCGTTGAAGGCGCTGAATTTTGATTTGCAAAAAGCTGGTGACAAGCGAAAATACCAGTTGACAGAGTTAGAGGAACTCAGGAATGAATCCTATGAGAATGCTGTCATATATAAAGAGAAAACCAAGCACTGGCATGATAAGATGATAGCAAAGCGAGAGTTCAAGGCTGGTGAACAAGTTCTGCTGTTCAATTCAAGGCTCAAGCTCTTCCCAGGTAAATTGAAATCATATTGGTCATGACCTTACACCATTGTCAGTATATCTCCATACGGAGCGGTTGAGTTAGTAAATGCTAAGGGAGAGACATTCAAGGTGAACGGTTCTAGGATCAAGAAATTTTTGGGTACTGCATTGGATACGGAGTATACTCATGAATTAACCATTAAGGATCCAGTTGCAAGATAGCCACACCAAAAAGTCTAGCCAAAGACTATAAAGAAGGGCGGCTGACTGGGAGGCAACCCAGTGGTAATTTACTGATTATTCTGCGTTTTGTCTTTATTTTCCAGTTTTGTTTTTAGCATTTTTTATTTTTATTAGATCTCTTTAGAACCCATGCGTTTAACGTGATACTTTTAAGTGTCAAATTTTTGTGTTCCTCTAAGGTTCTTCCAGGTGCAATGAACATGGACACTCCAAGGTTGGACACTTGCTTTACAACAAGTGTGAGGAAGACTCCTACCCCGGCTAAGGACTTAAGTGTGAGGAAGGTGCCCTTCCTCAATCTAAAGATATCAGGGGAGTTTTCGTGTCCTTTCACTCCTATTCTAGTCCAGCTTACGCTTTTAATGAATCAAGTCCATGAGATCTTTAGTTAATCTTTGATGAATTTGCAATATTCAGAAAGTCCTCTTCTTGGTTGAATGTATGAACAATGAGGACATTGCTCCTCTTAAGTGTGAGGAAGTAGGAGTACTTTCTAAATATTGTCATTGCACTTAATGCCACATTTGTTTTTGTTTGTCCTCTTATTTTGAAAAGATTGCTTCTTTTAAGTGCCAATAAATGTTGAATATCCAGGTGAAAATTTTGTTGAGGTTTTGAAAACAAGCCTGATGGCCACCTCAAGAATCTTTCTGCTTTTGGCTGTTTGTATGTATAGTTTTGTCCAAATTGAATCTGTTTTCACTGAAATTTGGTGGATTAGCTGATTATGAAAATTGAATTGGTCTAGTTTGGGGTCTTATGAATGATGTGAAAGTGTGGAATGAAAGGATAAGGCAAGGTACTCCGCTGATCTGAATTAAAAAAAAAATTCTGAACCAAAACAGGCCTCTTCATTCGGTTATTAAGTCCTTGGGGTGCCTTATCACCCATTTACCTAAGGTCTTGTGATCTGGGATAGAAGGCCCAAAGCCGCTACATGGGTGAAGAGAAAAGTCTGAGGGGATGAATTAAATATGCAAATGGCAGAATAAAATGATTAAGGAAAATGAACTTTGAAAAGTTAAATGTGTAATTCATTTTTGTTTTGCTTATTCTGATCATGAGTATGTGGTGTTGAAAGGTATCACGGAATAAGGAGTTACTTCACACCCCTTGTCATCCAAAGGTTAGAGGAAAGAAATGGTGGAGGATCCCAATCTATTTTGTTTCAGTTTCTATAGTCTAACTTCTCCATGCTTTTTAACTTCATTCCTTTTCACTGTTTGCAAAAACCTACAGCTAGTAGCAGAACTATTCTTTTGATTGTCATTTTGCTTGTTTTCCATCAGCAGTTGTTTGATCCTGAGTTTCGATACAACGGTCCTTAAGAGTAGTCATATTCTGTATTTGCTTGAGGACAAGCAAAAGCTAAGTGTGAGGAAGTTGATAAGTATGAAATATATATATTTAACGGGTTTTTTATTTAATATTCATAATGAATTGGCTTATATTTCACACTTATCTTATAGTTTTTCTACTATTTATATTTTGATGCGAACTGATATATTTTATATGTAAAATGCAGGAAAACTATTGGATTTACATTAAAGATTACAACACAACAAATAATGACATATGTATACATACATATATACATGCACGTGTTGGATTGGATTGTCGCTGAATTGGATACGAATATTTGGCTGAATTGGATACGAGTATTGGGCTGAATTGTTTGTTTCTCCACTCTGAAGAAGTCTGCATGCTTACACTCATATGGGCTAAGTCATCAATCGAGAGAATGATAATGTACATGAGCCGACAACATTAGAAGCAGTCTACCAACTTTTAGAATAAGATATCATTTAACCCATGCAGAACAGGGCAATACAGGGGAAAATAAGCTGGGATCGCACTATTCATTCATCATCCGCATCTTCATTCTGCACGATATACGAACACCTTCCCCATATATACCCGATCTTCATTGCATCGGAGGGGAGGACCACGCCACACACACCACCATCGACGCCCACCAACATCACCATTTCACCACCGCATTCCATTCGACGTCACAGACCATCACACCCGCACCACGCTCTCACCAACAATCACCAGTTCACCCGCCTTCGCATCACACAGACCTTCACGCCACGACCTTCAACCCATCACCACTGTCCTCGATTCATCTTCGCCTCACCATCGACCACCTACATCACCGTCCACGTCACAGACCCGCACCACGGTCTCACCAGGGGTCGTCATCTCCATTCTCTCCTCAACATCATCCCATTACCACCGTTTCATCATCTTCATATCATCACCTTCGACCGCCATCATAGGACCCGACAACATTCACGCCTTCATCCACCGTCTACACCCGCACCCATCTTCGACTCATCTTCGCTCTTCATTCACACCTCACGACACTCATCGTCGAACACCGACATCGGAGGAGACCACCATCTCATTCAACCATCGACTTCATCACCATACTCACGCCACAGATCACTCGATCTCCATCAACCATCATCTTCGACACAACTCATCATCGACATCACCATCGCTATGCCTCACTCCGTTATTCACCGCCGCATCCTCATCGTCATCCATCACCACCACCGTCTCATCACTTCACCACGTCCATTCTGTGAGCTACGCGTGAGAGGAGTAGGTCGGTGAGCTTCAGGGCTTCGAGAAGAAGAACAGAGAAGTCGCGAAGAAGAACGATCACTCACGTCCGAGGAAGGAAACCCAGACGTGGCTCGGACAGAAATCAACAAGGGCGAGCCGGTTTGAAATGAAAGAAGGAAAAGAGGAGTGAACCGGTTTGGGCACAAGAAATTGAAGAACCGGACCGGTTCAATATATAAGGGTTACACTAAACTCAAACTCTTATTATTTGTTACATGTTATTTATTTCTTGTTATATTCTAAGTTATTACATAACATTTGATATTTGTTTTAATGTTTATTTGTGTTTTTGAAATAATGTGTGAGTAGTTTATTTTTAGTTTCCCGAGTTGGGAAGTGAACCTAATTCCTGATGATTATGTTTTATTAATTTTTCGTACAACTTTATTATTATGATTAGTTTGATTCCTGTTCTTAATATGTTTTAGTTATCTGGCCAATAATTAGAACAATTCATGTAGTTTTCTAGTCAACATGCGAGAGCTGAGATAGTTAACTAGACATAGGAAGTCAAACCTGATTAATGACTAGAAGCGTGATCCCGCCTATAGGTTAATCGGACTCCAATATAAACTATACTTTATGCGATTAATTGTGTCCGGATTAGAGCATTAGTCTGCTGCTAGTTCTAGCAATTAATTAGGGTTCGTTACACTTAGCCGTTGACGAATTAATTAAAGTTTCTGAGTTAATTATAAAAGTTAGAAGAAGAATTAATAGTAAAATCTGATGAATTAGGTGAGCAGAACAACTCGGGAAACGTATTTTAATTATTATATTTTTAATCAATTGTTTGTTTTATTTATCCTTTTAATTCCTTTATTTACTTAATTTATTTTATTTGCTTTATTATTTTATGTTAGTTTGTTGAGTCATTTAATTTTATTAAATTAATTAATACCTTAAAAAAAAAGTGGCATTTCCTGTTTTCTTAGTTTAGTTTCTCAGTTAGTAAATAAATTGTCAGTTAATTGAACGAGGTCCCTGAGATCGACAACCCACTTAATCACTATACCGTAAAATGATAGGTACACTGCCTAGGTAGAAGTAGTCACATATTTCTGCTACAAGGGTCGTACCAGCATTCGTGCTGACCCCCTTTGGGGGCTGTTTTTACACTTGCAGGAAAGCGGCCCATGAAGTCACACCATGAGAGTAGGAGCGGGTAGACTTAGGTGGGACTTTATTTTGAGTACGGGTTGCGACTGTGCACCCGTCTGTTGATATTTAAGCTTGAGAAATGTTATGTGGTTTTTAGAGATACTTATAACTCGGTTGGTGTATATATTTTGGATTGTCGGTTGTAAATGTTTAAGAAACGATATTTCTTGTTGCTCAGACCGTGGCAAGGTCCTGGTGTTGGTTTATTTCCGCTGCGATGTTTATGTTTCAGTTGTTAAGTTTACGGTAACCACGATTGGCTTAGAACGGGGTGTTACAATAGGGGTCAAAATGTTATTAGCATGAAATTTGGGGGCAAAATATGAATATAGCTGAAAACTAGGTGTTAAAAGGAGTTTAAATAAAAATTATAAGATTTTATAAAGTTTTGGGGTTAAATTGTAATTTCTAGAAAATATGGGGTAGAAATCGTGAATAAGGGAAATATTGGTCAAGGCAGCATTAAGGAGGTCAACCTTGACCATATGGTAGGTGTTGACCAAATTAGATAAGTTAAATAATTTATTTATGACTATATAATAAGTTATGTATTAAATGGTAACATTTGTATAATATTTGGGGTATATTTGGGATTACCGAAACTTAGGGGTATAAAATGGTATTTTATACACCCATGGGCTATTAGGAATTTTAAGGAATTTATTGGGTTGAATTTGGAGTTAAAATGAATTATATATTTATAATATATAGTTATTTATGTCATCGTTACATTTTGAATAATAAATGGGGTGGAAATGTAATTACCAAAAATATATGGTTTAGAAATGCCATTTATAACCTTATGGTGTAATTTGGTGATTTATAGAATAATATAAGAGGTTTTAATGAGAAATGTGTATAATATATAGTTTTAATAACATTAGTAACTATATGTTATAAAAAGGGGTTAATTGGTAAATATAGAAAGTTAAAGGGTTGGAAAGTAATTTAGAACAGACCCTAGGGTCTGTTCGACAATTTAGGATTTATATAACTATATGTTATATTTATATTAAGGTTTGAAATGTTATAATATAAGATATATATATATATATAACATGATATTATATATGTGGTCAATTTGTAAATGTGGAAAGTTAAGGGTGCTGGAAAATAAATTAGAACAGAACTTAGGTCTGTTCGGTTATTTTCAATATGTATAACCTTAGGTTATACTTTTTATAAAGTTTAAAATGTTATATTATATGGTATATATAATATTGTATAAAATGTGAGGTAAAATTATAATAAAGGAAAAGTGTAGAAAGTTAATAAAACTAGATTATATTAATTGTGCCTTTTCGGAAATTACAATAGTTTTGTATAAAAACTATAGGTTATGAGTTATAACGAGATAAAAATATCATATTATATGATATTAGTATATGGTATAACATTACATAGATATTATGTGGTCAAAATGAAATTAAAAGAAAATGTTGGGCTGTACCGAAAATATAAGGTTTGGAAAATGAATTTTAGACTATGGTCTATAATTTTATAAATGTTATAACAATTATATGGTATTAATGTGATTTAAATGGAATTAATATAAGTAAGGATAATCACATGAAATAATGTGACAAACAATAAATAAATGATATTTATAAACTAAGTATATTAAATAAATCTTAGGAGTTGTAATTATACAATATAAATGTTACATAATATTAAGACAAGAATCTTAATATAAGTTTGTATTATATAATACTAACTAGTGAAGATATTCATCACATTAATTATGGAGATGTAACAATAGCAAAAGAATTCTATAAATCATATGAATATATATATATATATATATATATATATATATGAATGCATGACAAATATGCATAAACATAGGTATATAGTATGGTTGGAAACCATATAATATAAATGGTGAAGATTATTACAAGATTAATGGATTAAATAGTACAATGTAATATAATAAATGGTGGGGTAATAATACCATATGATAATATTGCATGTACACATGCAACTATAGGTTATACGCCTAAGTTCAAGAATGAATAATATTAAATAAATATAATGGATTAAACTCAACAGTCGAAATACTACGAACTACGAGTCTATGTAACAAAGCCAACTAGTTTAGAGAAACCCGTAACAATTAACTATTGAAATCCAGGGATGAACTGTCGGGGTTACAATGTTATTCGGAAATACCGAATCTAGTTAGTCATGGAGACTGACTCATAGTGTTATTACTGTTTAGATAGTACAACAGACAAAGGCGTTTAGCGAGCTAGGGTTTTGCGCATCCTTGGTCAATGGCGTACGATATGTGGACGGTTTTGATCTAGATTGTCCTGAGTATTCCCTCGGGTCTAGGCATTATTTGATGTGTGTTAAGAATTCTATGTGGATGCTCATATGCATGTATGTGTGTTTGAACTGTATAACTGTTTGTTATTATCGCATTATTACTACTGTACGTGAATGCCCATCGGGATAATATTACGTCGACTATAGATCGACTTATATAAACATACATATGCGATCAATGTGATAAAATGATGGTTACTTAACATAATACCCTCAGTATTATAATTATGTATTTAATTACCTACGTAAAACACTTAGGTATGAGATACGACAATGTCGGTCTCTAGAGCATGGATCTCGAACATGAATACGACCTAGATTATTTCTAGGTATGCGTAAGACCCACTGGGCAGTTAAGTAATAAAATGTATTCTACATAAAACTAAGAGTATATATTAGGAAATGATTAAGACACTTAATCTTATGAGAGAATTGGTATGTGATGAGGAGAGGAAATCCAGTGTAGTTAACGAACTACCTGGTTGCGCATTTGTGATCACTGAGGGGATACCCGATCGGGTTCCCCTCTAGGAAATTCCAACGAGCTCACAGAGATCGTTGGTCAGATGGTACCTGTTGTTGGTACACGGCTACTACCTTTTTATGGATGCCTTATTAAGGCACAATGGAAGACCAGGGGCCTCCGGACCTCTGGCAAACATGAGCACCTTTGTGTTTACGGGAGGACTACCGTCCATTTAAAAGGTTAATTTGGGTTGTCCTAACATGATACCCAACTGGTGATGTGAATAAAACGTGGTAATGTTTGATGGGGCCTTGAAGGCCAATTGTTAATATAAGTATGAATACTTTTCGCTAAAAGTGATTACGCACTCTGTTGCATTTTTGATATCTTCGTTTATGCAACTGTTGCTTGTGAAATGTAGTGATTGTATTGGTTGGATGGCTCTGTGAAATACCCCAAACCTTGATATATTTTTTAAACATTAAACTATGGTATAGTAAGGCTAAAAAGTGCTTGAGAAACATTAGTGAACAATTTAAACCATAGTAAAAACACAATAAAGCACTAAGACACAGTTTGAGCAAAAACATGCTCTAAGCTTATAGTGAACTTGGTTAGGACCCAAAGAGCCTACCAAGACTTTATAACATTCAATTATGATTTAATAAGGCTAATTAAGTCCGTAGGAAACTTTGGTAGACAATTAAACCAAACAAAACACAAATAAATACCTTAAAGCCAATATGGGCGAAAATGTGCTCTAAGCTTGGGATAAGTTTGGTTAAGACCTAATAAGCCTACCAAGACCTTATTTATATGTTATTGAACATATTAAATCAATTACTAAAGAAAACCAAGCTTGAAAACAAGTTAAAACACAAAATGTGCTTTAAGGAGTCTTAAAGCACATTTTTGAAAATTGTCTTGGAAATGGGTTTTGAGTGGCTATGTAACACCCCATCTCGATCCAATCGTGGTTATCGTAAACTTATCACCATACATACAAACGTTGCAGCGGATTCACATACATTCCAAGACCTTGCCACAGTCTGACTAACAGAATATACTGAACATTAGTACTTACAAGTCTTAACCAAATACATATCATTCTTACAATCCCCTCACATCCTATACAACTTATTAACTCAAAATACCATACGAGTGTACATGCATAACTCGTAGGACACACTTAACCCATAACATGTCTACCCCATCTTACTCTCATGACGGGCGCCTTCTGACGTTCACCTGCGTAGTAAAAACAGCCCCCAAAGGGGGTCAGCAAAATTGCTGGTACGATCCTCTCATGGCCCCCAAGCTAACGTGGCTACGACGACTAATTGTCGATAGCATGGAGGTTGATTAGATGCACAACATAATTGAAAGTGCAATAAACAACAAGCCCAAAAATGAACAATCAAAGTTCAATCACAATGAATGACTTAAATGCGTTCTCTTAATTAGTGAGTCAATTATTTAACTTCTTAAGTTATGTTTCCTCTTAACCTCAGTCCAACCTTATCTTACCTCAATCTTAGTCCTTATCTTAGTCTTAGAAAACAAACCATTCTTTAAATAGAAATGGTTGTAGCTTATCTCAGTCTTAGAATACAAACCACTCTTTAAATAGAAATGGTAGCATCTTATCTCAAACCTTATCTTAATCTTAGAATACAAACCATTATTTAAATAGAAATGATTGTATCTTATCTTAATGTTTATTTTTGTCGGGTCAAAAGCAACCCTAGCCAATGAGCTATTAACTCCATTGGTTGAATAAACGACTTATCTTAAAATTTAGGATTTAGGTGATCCTACCGCACCATCTTAATGTCTCCTACCTTGGACTGGATGTCCAATGTAGCTGAGTCGGCAACCGACCCTATGCAACAAGTCCGAAGACAAGTCCTTAAGCGGAAGTCGGATCTGCTTTAGATACCGATCCCCTTTCCTTAACATGCATGACCGAAGTCAGTCCCAGATTCCTCACTCCCCCCAAGTTCCAGTTAGTAGAAGTCTCAAGACAATGTTTGTTGGTTAAACCTCTTTTGGTTATTAACAAACTAATATTAGGGAGCGTTCCTTAGTCTCACACAATTCCTTACTAAACGTTGGTTAGTAAGTTCTCACAGTAAGTTGTGTTAGTGTTCAAACATCACACAACAATACATTAAACATAATATTCCGGTTGCATGCTTTATCTTGTTTAGCCGGCACACATAAACAGATAGCACACAAGCCGAGGGACACCTCGTTAGCAAGCAGTCACAAAAAGAACTGTACCGTTCACCGTTGGTCGTTTCGGTTGCTTACTCTCCTCCGGAGTCCAAATTCCCAAGTCCTAAAACATTCATCGAATTTGGTGGTTAATTACTTTTAATTAACCTAGCTTACGTAATCACTAATGATTTCCAACTAAATACCACTTAAGTTCTTATAAACTTAATCTTAAGTGAATCACTTCTCCTCATTCCTTATACCTATTCACCCACTTAATTGTCATTGTTACTCACCAAAAATGTCTTAAACAACCTTATATTATCATTACATATCAATCTCCATCTAGCTCCTCTTAAATTCTTTCTAACTTAACCTTAAACACTTAAAACCATTTTACTTAACTTAACCTCTTAAGTCATTATATGCTTATAATTCTAATCATCATCACTTCTCTAATGTTGGTCCACTAAGTCATTGCAATTTAAACTTAATCATATAAGTTAATCACTTCTCATTACACCTCATACTTGTTTACACCTCTTAAGGCCTTTACATGTCACCAAACAAGGCCTAAACATCATCTAAAACCATTACCATTCAATCCCCCATCATTAGAATCCAAACCAGAAGCTATTTTCCTACAGAATTCACCTAGACCTCCCCACAGGGGCGGTCCCTAGGGGCGGTCCACAGCAGAACCTATTTTCCAAAGTGCTTTTCTCCTCATTTTGAACTCCAAATTCACCCCAATCTTTTCCCACTCATTCCACAATCTTTCCACATGTTTCCTACATGTTTAAACACCTTGAAACATGCACTAAACCATCCCTAAACATCACCAAACTTGACACTCAATTTCTTACAAAATTCTTACACTTAACACTTGATTCCTTACACTTCCCTCTTGTGACTTTGCCTAAGACCTCAACTAATCATTATGTTTCTTCACAACCATCTTAACTACTCCTCAAGCATCATTTTGCATACCCATTTGCTTTACTCAAACTTCTCAAAGCTATATATAATCTAGCACATGCTTACATCCTTATAAGTCTTCATACCTTATTTTTTCCTTCAAACTTTGTACAAGTTTCCTAGCTTCCTTAACCATGGTTTTGGTGCATAAAACTCACCATTATAACCCCTAGTCCCTCATAGACATCCCTAGGTCTTCCTAGTACTCAAGAACTCCATAGTTTATCCATTTTCACCAAAACAACCCTTAATGTTTACTAGAACATCCTTAGTCATAAAATCTCCTTAGAACACCTTAAACACTTAGTTTATTCTCCAAATTTTGACATGGCTACCTTAGTATATTACTACACCCAACATTTAGTTTTTCACCCTTAATACAATCGTGAACACTCAAATCCTTAGCACACAATCTTAGCACACAATTTACACCCACCTAACCTCTAACTCCTCCTAGGCAACTCTAGGTCATTCTAATCCTCAAGAACACCGTTGTTAACTTATTTTCACTCAAATTTTGCCATAGTTCCTCTAGTATGTTATCATGCCCATATGCATGGTTTTTCTCATTCAATCATCTCACACACATCAAATCTTTTTATCATCATAATTCTCACCCAAATCAACTCATTCATAATAAACTCAATATAGTGCAATAATCTTAAATTGCATAGCACTAAGGCTCTTAAATGACATGGCTCTTAGGCCACAATGAATTTAAACACTGAATTTCCCACATATACTTTCAACCTGCAATTACACCCATCAATCTCATAGAAGTTATAATGCTTTTAAAATCCATCTTAAACTTATCTTACTAACTCATTCCCATTGGCTCCTTAGTCACAAGTTCACAAGCTTGTTTAAGTTACTTTTTCCTAGGTTATATAACCCATTAACTAATGTAAGCTTTAAGCTACATTAGTGCTTATCTAAATCCCATCCCTTAAAACTTAAACCACCATTAGGTAAGCAATTTACCTTGTTTTTCTCGAGCTTATCTTGACTTTCTCCTTAGGCTTTTCCCTTGGAAATCTTGGCCACCATCTTAATTTCCGTTGCCAATATTCTAATCAATATACAATGACTCTCATGAGTGCTAAACGATACACTAACCCTAAGGAATCATTCCTAGGTTAAAAAATGTGTTTTAAGGTATTAAAATGAGCGTTTACCTTTGAAGTCTAAAATTAAGCTTGGATATGAATCAAGAAGGACCTCCTCCAGCCCTTTGAGAATAGAAAAAAGCTAGAACAAGGGATAAAACAAGGTATCTTAAGAGGCAAATTTTCGGCCATATAGAAAAAATGATGGAAAGTTGATTTTTCTTTCACTTTCATTACCTTGGATGAATGGAGAACCAAAAGAGCTCTTCAAACTTGATTTTCCTCCATCAATGGAGTTTTCTCATGGCACCAAACTTGAGCTTTGAAGGATTTGAAAAGATAGAAAGGTAGGTCTTGCTCCAACTAAGAGAAATCTATGCTTAGTTTTTGATTTGGAGCTAAAATGAGTATTTGGTGGACATTTGAAGATGGTGGTGCCATGGGTGCTGCTTGGACGGTTTTAGAACAGAGAAGAAGAAGAAGAAAAATCAGTGGGGAAGAAGAGAAATGAAGAAGAGAAGAGAGAGGTAAGCTAAAGTAAGGATTTTTGTCTTTTAAAGCAAATAGTACTATTCTCTCATTTCTTCTTCTTTTCCTTTAATTGCTGGCCCCTCATGGTGACTCACCATGTAAAAACCGTCCCCCACCTTAATAACAAGATATTTATGGTCTTGGTTGACCAACTTATTAACTTATGTTGACTAAAGCCTAAACTAGGCACTATTTGGCACTATTCACAAATTAGTGCACAAATTTGTGAAATTTTTGGTTTCCCATTGATTTAGACTTCCTAATGTGATACTAATTAGTACAAATGTTGATTAAGGTGTAATCATGGGCATTTAGCCACTCAAAACCCATTTCTAAGACAATTTCTCAAAAAGGTGCTTTAAGGAGTCTTAAAGCACATTTTGTGTTTAAGCTTGTTTTTGAGCTTGGTTTTCTTTGGTAATTGATTTAACATGTCCATTAGCATGTTAATAAAGTCTTATAATGATATTTGGGTGCCAATCAAAGTCACCCCAAGCTTAAAGCACATTTTTGCTTAAATTGCCCTTAAGGCGTTTTCTTATGTTTTCCTTGGTTTAAACTGTCTACCAATCTTTCTAAGGCATGTTTTAGCCTTATTACATCATAACTTGATTTTTACTTAGCATAATTAGGTTTGGGGTATTTCAGGCTAAATGTCCATCATTACTCTTTAATCTACATGTGTACTACTTAGTATCACATTAGGAAGTTTAAATCAATGGGAAATCAAAAATTTCACAAATATGTGCCTTAATTTATGAATAGTGCTCAAATAGTGCTAGTTTAAATTATAAGTCAACATAAGTCTATTATTTGGTCAACAAAGACCATAAAATATCTTCTGGTATAAAGGGGGCCGGTTTTCTAAGTTGTGAGTCATCCAACTTAGCTAGCTAAATAAAAGAGAAGAAAAGAAAGTAAGTAAAGTAAGGTTACTATTTACCTTTTACATAAAATATCTTAACAAAAGGCATACCTCTCACCTCCTTTCTTCATTTCCTCCTTTCCCCATCGTTTTCTTCATCTTCTCCCACCTCCAAAACTGTTCTCCAACAGTCCACCTCCATTCTTCATCTTCTTTTACTTGTAACTCATGGCTCCATGCTCCGAATTTAATTTCGAGACTACCGTTGTCTTAGTTAGAGTAAGCTCTTCATTCCTATCTTTTCAAATCTTCAAGACCTCCATTTTGGTGCCATGAAGAATCTCCATTGAAGGAGCTTGAGCTCATATTTTCATGCCTTGTCATTCTCCATTGCTTCAAGGTAAAGGAAATCAAAGAAAAACTCCATTTCCTCTTGTTTTTGTGTTGGCAGAAAATTCACCATGTAATGGTGTCTTCTTTTGGTTCTTTCATAGCTTCATTCCAAACTTCAAAGGACTAGGTGGAGTCCTCTCTTGCTATTTAATCAAGTTCCCTTGCAAATCCAAGGTAAACATCTCATTTAGTGTTTAAAACACTTATGTTAATCTAGGGTTTATTCATGAGCTTAGGTATAATGCTTAATGCTCATTATCTTTACTTGTATATTGATTAGAAGTTTGACAAACAATCAAAAACACCTTGCTGATTTTTAATCAAGAAGGGCAAGGAAAAACAAGTGAGGAAGTTTTGAAGAAAGAGAGGTAAATGAGCTACCTTAATGAAGTTTTATGTGTCCTAGGAAATTGAGCTTTAAAATGCTTATTAAAAACTACCTAAAGAGCCAATGGGAAATGAGATAGCAAGCTATCCAAAAAGGAGTTTATTAAGGGCATATGAGATGTTGTGTGTATTTGCGGGTCAAAGGCAATATATATGTGGGAAATTCAGTGTTTAAGGTTTATGCAATTTAAGGGCCTAAGAGCCATGCTATTTAAGGGCCTAAGTGCCAAGCAATTTAAGTTTATGCACTATATTGTGATGTAGTGTAGTTTAAAGGTTTAGATGTGTGTAAAGAACATTCTTTGTGAAGATGAATGTCTTGGATGGTTAAAGGATTAAAAACAATATGTTTGTGTGTAAGGAATGTGTATTAAGGGATTAAGTGTTCTTGATTGTCTAAAGGTGAAAAACTATGTGTTTTGGTGTAAGGTGATACAAGAGAAGCTATGGCAAAATTTAGTTGATAAACAAAGGAGCTTATGTGTTGTAATGAGATTTTATGACCTAGAAGGTACTAGGAATTGTTAAGTGTTAAATTGGTGAAAGAAAGTGAATTAAGGTGTTCTTAAGTGTTAAGATGCCTTGGGCATAGTCTTAGAGGATTAGAGAGCTAATGGATGATTTCTAGATACACCAAGGTCATGGTGGAAATGTGGTTTGATCTTGTGCAAAGTTTGGTGAACAATGGAAATGTAATGCCTTGTGAAGGTTTAATTATGAACTTGTGGGAAAGACTTGAGGAGTGTGTGTAAAGGGGATGAGTGTGATGCAAAATGATGCTTTAGGAGTGGTTATCTTGTTGTGGAAGAACACTTTGGTTAGTGGAAGTTTTAGGCAAGAATACAAGTTACAAGTGTAAGGAAAAAAAATGTTCTAAGTAATAAGGATTTAGTAAAAGTTTAAGGAGTTTTTTGGATGATTAGAGAGGGTTTTAGAGTGCCCAAATGATGTTAAAACATGTGGGAAAACATGTGTAAATCATAGAAAAAAATTGGGATGAATTTGGAGTTCAAAAAGATGAGAAAAACACTTCAGAAAATTGGTTCTGCAGTGGACCGCTCCTAGGGACCGCCCCTGTGGGGAGGTCCAGTGGTTTGCTGCAGGCGTGAGAGTTTTTGTTGAGGACCGCCCCTGGGACCTCCCCAGTGGGGCGGTCCGGACCAGAACATAAAAAAAAATCTTTAAATTTAAGAAAGAGAATGAGAGTTATGTAGTAGACCCTAGTATGGATAATAAAGATAAATAAGTGTAAGATTAAGGATAAAAACATGTCATGAGAACATGTAAACACTTAGTAAATTGTAAGTTGAGTAAGTTAATTAACCGACATTATTAATTATGTATAGGAGTTGCCTACGATGGAAACCAATCGAAGCAGGGACCAAGGTATGGTTTTCTTGCAACCTGTGTCCTACTGGATTACACCGGCTTGTATGCCAATGTGTTTTTCTGTATGTTTGCCACGTTATAAGATGAATCATGAAACGAGTTTACAGTCGTTGTTGCTATTGTGTGTTTGCGTACCGATACCGGTAACCTCGAATGCGTATGAAAGGCTAGTTAACCAATATTAGGTAAACGTAAGAGAACGGTATTCGGAAATAACGTTTCCAACCTAAGGATCGTTCTAACCACGGCTATGCGTGAGTTAGTTATGTGTTTGTTTGTGTGTGTTAGTATGTTCACTACCCTTGTGTGTGTCTAACTAGACCTAACCACCTAAGTGTGAATTAATGTACTAAGTCCAATAATGAGACTTCTAACAAGTGCTAACCGGGCAGTGAGGAGTCCGGTCGTTCCGGCCACGCGTGAGTAGTATGGGGGTCGTTATCATATCAGGTTCGATCCTCTCTGTATGTTATGGTTGTTTTCCCATTTGGGTTCCAATCTTCCCTTTAGCTTAACCAAGGCTATTTTACTGACTCACGTCGGGCCACAGGGGCATACTGTGTTTGTTCGGTGTGCTTGGATCACTATATCCGACGCACCTTAGGATTAATTTATTCGTTCATTTAACAGGATGGTAATGAGTTATGTAACGAGCTTAGCATGAGTTTGGCGACATTCTCTAGGCTCTCCAAGTGAACTAATTATGTTTGGGTCGGTTCCTGAAGAGAACCGTTCTCGTTATGTTATGTGTTAATGATGTGATGCAATTCTTATTGCGATATTATGTAAGATGGATGTCAATATGTGGTATAGGATGTTGTGTGGAGTGTGTGGACCATGGACATGAATCCCGGTTTATTATAAGACGTTTTGGAGAATAACCCGACTAGTGGGTAAGTGTCGTCTATTAAGGAAATAGCTCCAATAGAGGAGAAACCCTCTAGGGTTAAAGGACACAATGAGTGTTCTAATGAGTAAAGATGCGTTGACTATTTTGTTGAGCCCATTGTTATGGGTATGTAATGTGTTATGTGTTTACAGTTAACATGCATGATTTAAATAAAATCAACCGCATGCTTAGACGACAATTAGTTGTGCGTGGCCCGGTAGCATGCGGGTTGCGGGATTACCATACCAGCAAAGGTGCTGAGCCCCTTGGGGGCCACCCTTTCTTCCAATTCTATTTCAGGTACAAGGAGCCGGAGACCGTCCGAGAGTAGGACGGGGTAGTTGATTCTGCACGGGTAGTTAATGAATTACTTATGTATTGTAGGTGTAGTAAGACCGAAATTGTTGTCGGCATTAGTTTGTAAATACTCGGTACAGTTGGAATGTAAATGTATAATGAATGTTGGTAATGGAAAGAGATTGTAATGTGTAGTTGCTCGGGAATCTGGTCCATCAGACCGATACAATGTATATGTATTAGCCTTGTTAGCCACGTGGGTGGCTAACGGCGTGTAACACCATTGAGTTAAGTAATGAGATGAGTTAAGTTTTCCGCTGCAAATTGTTTTTAAGTGTATGGCTGTAGTTGGGGTGTTACACTCTGTGTTTACGCATGATTGTAACAGTATTATTTATAACTGTAAACTGGTAAAGCATGTAACCAATCTAATATCAAGATGGTTAAAAAGACTAAGTGACCAATAGGGTCTGAGGGCAAACCTAGCATACTCAGTGTTTATCGATGAGCCTCCACGGCATTTTCAAGGTTACTGATTATAGTTGAAGCAGAAGTGCGGGAACCGGGTAGTTAGGGTTGTTATTATTACTTACCGCACATGGCATTCATTCTGTATAATGATGTTAGACTTCGGATTGTACTGTTGTATATATTCGGGATTGAGTAGACGCTCACTTTTCATCGGTTATGGTTATGGACTTAGTATGATGTATATGTATTTATCTCATTATCACTGTGGTTTAGTATCGTTGCTTATGTTGTTATTATATTTGATTTCTGCTTTGTTACTCGCATGGGCGAGTAATGGCAGGTGACACCCGAGTGAGGATTGTTAATATTGATTATACTTCCGCTATAAGACGTTTTTAATTATGATACGTGAGGGATTATTACGCGTTTATCGAGAGGGGTGTTATATAACTTAAAAGTATTTATTTATGGCTTTTATTACGCTGCTTGTTTACTTTCGTGTGCAATTTAAATTTCTACAATTTTGTATCATACGAGAGTGAGGGTCCACGCAAGCCGATGTCACCCCGGGACCTGCCTTAGGCGTCCCCTTCCAGGGACTCACACCTTTTAAGGTGATGTGAATAAGTGGGAGAAAAGAGGAGGGTGTCGTCTAACCACATCCCCTTACTACTAGGGCTTTAGCCCCAAGCATTTTCCTGACAATGCCCTTACCTAGCCCAATGTTTGGTCATTCAAAGACCCGGCTGTAGACGCACACCTTTAGGTGATGTGAAAAGGGTGAGGAAGCCCAAAGAGAATAGCGTGCAAGCCCTATTCCTTTGCGGTGACCTGGGCCCATGCCCCAAGCATCTCTCCTAATCGATCCACACCCGATGGTTCAATTCGTCTAGTGAAGACATGTTGAACTTGTGTGAAACCTTGTTTACTTGTGTGATCGACCCACTACCAGCCTAGAACTTGATAGGAACTTTTCCTACCCCAACTCAGCCTAACCTGAATTTGTGGATTTATTGTTTGCTGCTCAGAGGCCCTGTTTGGTTTAATATATGAGTCAGTTGGGCTTTGGTCCAAAGGTTTAGATTTAGGTGATTTCTCTTTCGGGCCAATTTGAATTATCAATTTACTTCTAGGCCCATGAAAAACAAACTTAAAGTAATCCAAAAGACAAGAAAATCAATCAAGCCTTTCCATTTCGGCCCAAGGCCCACACCAGTCTAGGAAATCTTTTCATTTGGGCTCTGGCCCAAAATCCTAGATCTAGGTATCCTCTTTTAGGCCCAATCATAATCATTTGTTTGGATTTCAGCCCAAATTCCAATTCACATCTAGAACATGGTTTAGAATCATTCCAGCCCATGCGCCTTACTTCTAGCCCAAGTGCCAAATTTCCAGAACATTCTGGGCCAAGCACCGCATTCCCTAAACATTTTGGCCTAGGCGCTAGTTCGCAGCTCATGAATCATTCCGGCCCATGTGCCTCTCTTCCAATCCATTCGGGCCTTAGTGCCTACCCATAATCTTCAAAACATTCCGGCTCATGTGCTTTTCTTGCAGCCCAAACAAGTTTTAACTTAGAACACCATTGTATCAAATACTCCTTCTCGGCCCAGAATTTTAGCCCAGTCCTTTTTTTATTTTCTAACGGACGACACTTTGGAAGCAGGTAAGCCTGAATCCCAAGTATGGTAGAGGGAGGAAATCCAATAAGCTTGTAGGCCCAGTTTGCAGCCTTAGCATAAAAATACATGACCACCTTTGATGTCATGGAACAGAAACATAGGTCCACCACTAATGACATGGAGGCCAAATATGTCACCATCATCGAAGAGCTAAGAAATAAAATCAATTCCCATAAGGCTGTCATCAAGAAAATATTCCAGGGAAGGTTGTCAACTCCGGGGCCGAACGCGACCACATCGATGTTAACTCCGTTGGGGCTTATAATCCACAAAGATTTGTAAGGGAAGCTTCCCCAGACAATCAACTAGCTACTGAATTCAAGAAGGCCTTAAAGAAGATCGAGCGCTAACAAACCAGCTGGCCTCAATTACCTTTTCATGGCGTCGTATCCCGAGGTTGATCTCCCTCTAAAGTTGAAGCTGCCCACACTTGCCTTGTACAAAGGTTCCTCGGATCCGTAGATTCATTTGGCTATGTTTGACTGGGAAATGTCCAAATTTTGGCTCAACGACATGTAAAAAGCTAAATATTTTGCTCGCTATCTAGACGATATTCCTCAACATTGGTATCTCACTCAGAGGATGAATACCAAGACCTACGAGGAGGTTTGCGAGGCTTTCCTACAACATTTCGAGTATGCTAAGAACCTCGAAGTCACTAGAGTTGATCTTGCAGGCACTCGACAGAAAAACTGTGAGTCCATGTCCGACTTCTTCAAGCGTTGGAGGAGGAAGGTTACCACTATGCCTACCAGAATGGATGAGCAGGAGCAAATCTACATGATAGTGGAAAATATGAGAAAATAGTACAATGATGAGTTGAAGTGTGTGTACTTCCCAAATTTCGAGATGCTAATAGGACAGGTTGGAATCCTAGAAGAGAGGATCCACAAGGGAGATTTTGGATTCAAAGCAACACCTTGTACCTGGGTTAGCTCCAGACAGCATGAAGTAAGCATTGCTAGGAAACCAAAGGAGGAGAGTCAGAACCACAAAATGACGCTGCCACCTTGCCAGGACTTCCGGCACAATAAATTTATAGATATCGGCCGACCTTTGAGCCATGCATTCAAAGACCTTTAGGAACGAGGCATGCTACAACCTCTCACCCCTCGACAAAAAGACCCTCAGAAGGGAAGGAATCTGAACCAGTTTTGTCAATATCACCTGCTTCCCGGTCATGACACCGACAATTGCAAAATTCTAAAGTAACACATCCAAGATCTTATCAATCAAGGTTTTCAACTCCCTGAGTTGGAATCCCATGCCGAGCGCCATTAGAAACTACTATTTTCAAGTGTTTTCTTTGATTTCTTCTCTTTATTAGTCGTTTGTAGTACTTAGATTCTTTTATCATTTTAGGAAGTTTATGAGATTGTAATCGTCAATGTTGTATTTACATTCATTAAATAAAATCATAGTTCCATTTCCATGATTTATGTACAGGTCATTTTTTATTTGTTCATTAAAACAAATAATTGTTTTCCAAGGAAAAGGATCACGAAGTAATCATTCCCCGACTATGGAAAAAAATGACTTGTCTTTGCTTTCTAAAAGATTGGACATGTCTTGCCAAACACCATAACCTATCCCAAAACATCCAAGCAACCCACGAAGCGGTTCAAAATTCCACATCTATTTAATTGTTGTCATAAACCCCAAATCAATACTAGGGGCAATCTGAGTTTAGATTCGTCATCTTTCATCGTTCGTTTAAACGTGTGAACAAGTTTCTGAGTGAAAATCCTGTGAGAGTGTCTTAAGTGGTAAAACCATGAGCAAAAGAGCGTGTCATTTTTACACAACTCCGGTGAGACCACATTCAAAGGTGAGGTGAATGGCATAACTCTGACCAAAGGAGATCATTTGTAAATTTATGCTTAGACCTGTGAAAAGTAACAAGGAACAGATACACAACTATCAGGAATGACGAAGCACCTAGGTGCAACACCAGATAGCCAAAAGCTTGTGAACCTTGACATTAAACCCTAGACACCCCCGCTGAGCCTTTCATATATCCCTTTTCAATATTATGAACTCCACAAAATAACCCAACCGATGATGAATATCCAACCCGGTGACCAAAGGAAACAAGGAGCCATATTCTTGGATAACATTTTCATCAGTCCATGGAAGCAACGCCGCTATCAGCATGACAAAGCGAACCACAAATGGTCCCCAAGTGACACAGGATCCAAAGAGCTCAAATCTAAACATTTCTCAAAGCTCAAAACCTGGAGACACAAGAACCCCGAAGGCGAAGTCAAGAAAGGATAAAAAAGGGCAAACCCAAAATGCCTCGAAGAAATCCGCATGACAAAAGAAGAGAAATAATGTAAAGGACGACTTCAAAAGTTCTAGGTCCAAAGCTCAAAAACAATGTCAACGCAAAGTAGCCAGATGACTTCAAGATGAGGAAGGTAAACCCGAGGGAAGATGCAAGTTGCAGCTTTGGTCACCCCTTTAAGCTCCACATACCTCAAATATCCCTCCATGTTCACGTTGTCTTTCATCATACCCCATGGCCATGTTATAAGCATTAAAGACTTCCAACTTGATAATTGAGTATCTAATCACATGAAAGTAGCAGATCGAATGCGTAAATCCATCAAATATCAAATTTAATGGTCTAGAAGTTTGGACTAAAAACAAGAAACGGGTGCAAACACCAAACACATCGAGTATAGGTTAGGAAGCAACATATCAAAACATAAGCCTTGACCTTGTGAGGACAAGACTCGTTCGCACGTTTAATCGAAGAAAATGCTGGGGACAGTCAATCATCCCAATCGATTGCGAGCACAATTGAATCCCAAAAGCTCAAACATCATCACCACCATCCCACCATAGGCACACATAATCCCTTACCTCCACATCATACACCACAGGCACACATAAGCTCTTACCTCTACATCATACACCACATGCATACATAAGCCCTTACCTCCACATTATACACCACAGGCACACATAACCCCTTACCTCCACATCATACACCACAGGCGCCACACATAAGCCCTTACCTCCACATTATACACCTCAGGCCCACATAAGCTCTTTACCTCAACATCATACACCACAGGCTAGTTATAATTCCTAACCACCACTCACACCATATACTCCCACCAGCAGCATGTTCGTCTCCTAAGAAATAAATGACAAATCTGAAAATTTTAGTCAGGAAATGATAACTACACTTTCCTTATTTCAGGTACCTGAGAAGGTTGATTGGTCGAGAAGAGACCGGACTGTTATACTTTTGCTAGCTAGTAGTTATTTTGATGGTGTACTGAGTTGTACACGGGCTTGTAGCCTTTCTTTTGATTAGCCGGTGTACCACGTTGTACAATTTTTTGTATTTTGGAGTATGTAGGCCTTGATTAGACATGAGTAAGGTATATACTCATAGTTACTTTCGTTTAGACTTGAGAGAACATAATGTATTTTGGAATATAGCAATGTTTTTAGGATCGCGATCCTAGCGTAGGATCGTAAGTGACCCCTAGGATCGGATCATGGGATCGAATCGTGGGATCGATCGATCCTACAAAAAGTGAGTAAATATTGTTCAAAATTATACATATGTTATAAACAACTTCTATTTGAAGCATAAAGTTTAATTTGAGTACGAATATATAGCATTATTGAATTAAAAAATAAAACTTAAGACCACAACAATGATAGTACGCTTACAAAACTGAATTATAGATAAGCAAACCATATGAATTCTCATAATATTGTCCATAAAAAAGATAAAATTTAATAAGATAGATTAAACATAAATCAAACCCACAGACTGCATAATTTTTATGTGCATTTTTATTTCTTTCATCACCCTCCCAACAAACATTATGAGCTACAAGTTATTTATTAATAAAATCATGGGTTTTCCAATTCATCCTCATTCAAAAGAGTAAGTAAGCAATGGAACACAAAGTCAAAATGAGTTCCAACAGCTTATTGTTTCAATTATAAGCCAAGAAGAAAAAAAATGATAAAAGTAATCAATAATATTTTATAAATTTGTATTGGTTCTCTTAAGTTTTTTTTCATTTTCTACTTTAGAGCTTTATAATTTTGAATTTTTCAATCATTACAATATTAAATAACACTTTAAATGTTATACATTTTTTGAACACCCAGGTACACATTATAATCTTTCATGATGGAGATTGGAGAGTAACAATATGTGATATTCCAATCTTAATCTTTGTCCGCTCATTGATCTCAAATAAATCTACATATACAAGTCGGCTGCAATATTGAAAGTCATAATATTTTATGGATTATGAAACTATCTACAATATTTTGAGAACTTTTTGTTTCTTTGTATTTTATTAAGATATAATTCACATTGATATGAAAAAGATAAACTATAAACAAAGTTAGGATCAATGGGATCGTAGGATCGTACTATGGATTTAGAGTGCAGGATCGTAGGATCGTGCAATGGAATCGTGATCCTTTGACGATCCTACATGGCTCCGATCCTACCTGCGATCCGGATCGTAACTAAGAATTTGGATCGTAAAATCGTAGGATCGTGGATCGAATCGCGATTCTGTGAACATTGGAATATAGTTTGTAGTACTCGGTAATCAAATGTTGTGGGTTATATTTATGGAGACTTGGTATATTTCTATTCTATCCGACCGTTACTGTATGTAGTATAGGCCTTGTTAGTCATATGGGTGGCTAACGGCATTGTATCACCCACCGTTGGTATGTGAATTTCTGCTGCGATTAGACTGATGACCGAGACAATTAGACGATGATGATAAAATTAACGGTAAGGGTGTTACATAATTGGTGGCTTAGTGAAAAATAGAAAAGAAAATAGAAAATGAGATAGCCATTCAAACTAATTCATTAAGCACTTTTGAAGTGCAAGTAAGAGCTATTATTCATGTCAGCCATCAACATCCTCCTTTAGCTTAGTGTTGACTCTCAAAATAAAATTGAGAATAAATAGTTAAATTAACATGTTGTGAGCGACCGACTTCCACACACGGACCCATTCAAATGGAACTTAACTTAACATTCGTCTTATAGGTTAATTAATAACTAGCTAGCTTAGTTCACTAAAGTATGTCGCATGTATATGGCTCTATTCTTTTGTCAAAGTTTCAGTTGGTATATACATTATCAGCTAGAATGATCAGCCCAGCTCACTCTTTTGGGTGTATTATGGATCAGGTACCATCTGCCCATGAAACTTATTCAAAATAGTATTATCAGTTGGTTTACACATTATCAGTCATATTATTAGTTGGTTTATGCATTGTCAGTTACATTATCAGTTGGTCTATCAGTTGAAAAACTTTAATACAAAAAGAACAACTTATATTGCTTTTTACACAATCATCTAGTTTTGAAATCAGTCATCAGTCCACAACTTGTATCAGTGGCAGATCTAGAGTAGTAAACCTGTGAGGGCATTTTGACTGAATAAAAATCTAATAAATAAAATATTAAAATTATATTTTAAAATAATGTTCAATATTTAAATTATATTTGTTTATATACTACCTCCGTCTCGTCATAAGTGTCCTTTTATTATTTGGGTATGTTATTTGACTTCAATATTTAACCTATAAAATGAAATAATTTTATAAATTTAAGTTTACTAATATATAGTTAATCTAATAAGGAATCTACTACAAAAATTAGATTTATAAAATTATTTTATCTTAAATGTTAAATGTTGAGGTGGAAAAGCGTACCATAAAGCAAATGAGACAATTGAAGTGAGACGTATGGAGTAGTTTTTTAGTTGTAGTAACTAATAGAAGCAACAAAAATTTCAAACGTGCACTATTTTGAATGTCAAAATATCATATTTGAGCTACATTATTTAGTTATCTAACATTTATTATTTATTTTTGTTATATACAGACACATATATACTTATATTTTTTTCAAAAACCTGTGAAGGCACGTGCCTCCACAGATCCCAACCTAAGTCCGCCACTGGCTTGTATAAGCTATCAGCTACCCGGTTCTAAAATGCAAATGAATGAGGCCTATATATATTTAGATAGAATATTGATTCAGTTATTAAAATAAAAGATTTAATAAGTGAAGATATTTTATCAGGACTTGTATCATGCTAGAGAAGTGGAGAAACCTTTTAGCATACAGAAGTTATCCCACGCTGAAAGAGTGACTAGTGTGGCTGGCTGTAGATTCAGGACGTGTGGTAAACGGCTGCCATACGGTACAACACCGAAACTGATAAGCAGATTACCTACACACGCACATACAGACTAACACAATTGAAATAAACGACAGTCCATTTTAATAGTACTAGTACTAGCTAAGAATGGATAATTACAATTTAATTTAGCTAAAGGTGAACTTTACATTGTTTCCCGTTCTCACACCAGCTTGTTCAACTAGTTGAAAGTTGATTTAACTCTTGATTTATTTACAAGCCTCAGATTAAATATGGAATACTGATCCGACTAGCTTCTCCAGAATAATCTATCTAATAATCTAGGTCGTGAACGGGGCAAAGCCGACTCTTCTTTTCTCTACAAAAAAAAAGAGAAATTGGCCGTTGGTAGGTAACGCGTGTCAACAGTAAAGACATGATTGGATTCGTTACGTTATCTTTATGAGACAGTTGAGTTGATAAGGTGTCACTTGGCTTAGTTTCCACGAATGAATCTGTTATGTATAATAGGCCGCCTTCCTTACCAAGCAAACTAACTTACGGCTTAGTCAGACGCACGCGTTTAGTTTGACACTTTGACTCGAAAAAAAAAAAGAGTCGGCCGTCAGTACAGTAGTCTCGACTCTCGAACAGTAGTAGTAGTACTACTACTACTATCTTGTTGTTGGTGTGGTAGGGTATGACCGACGTTCGCCACCCAATTAAGAATACAACATAAATATCAGAGAAAAAGAGATTCCATTCCAGTAGTTCGGTTGACGGCTTGGGTGGCTGGCTGCTTGCCATTTTCCCACTCACTCACCCCTCGTTTTCTTTCCTTTTTCATTTTCATTAACTATATTACTATTTACTAGTAGTAATATAGATATTAAACACAAGAAAGAAAAGTTTAGTTTTTCATCTATAAAAAGGTAAATAAAAGCAAGTGTCCGGCTAAGCTGCCTTGGTCTACGCACGCTATATATCTAAACAACTTGTAAGGCAACGCAACTTCCTTCCTCCATCCATTTTGGTCCACTTTCTTTCATCTTTATTACTACTACTAGTAGTATAAAATCCCAAACTGCCTCCTCTACCACTTCACTTCAAATTAAAACACTTCCTTCAATCTCCACTTTCTTTGTTGAACACAACTCAACTCACTTCTCTTCAAACAAAGAAACACACAGACAGACAGACAAAGCAGCAGCAGCATCATCATCATCCAAGAACAGAGTATGGCACTTGAAGCTATCATCAACCACGCTCCACCATCTCTACCACCAACAGAAGACGAATATTCCACTTCTTCTTCATCATCTTCTCTCTGGGTCAACTGCAACAAGAAGAAACGCACCAAACGCCTCCGTAACGACTACTATACCTCATCCCCTGTTACAGCTACAGCTACTCCTCCCACCAGTACCCCTACAGAAGAAGAATACCTCGCTCTCTGCCTCATCATGCTAGCTCAAGGCCAACCACCTTCCAATTCCAAACACCTCTTTCACAATCATCAACATCAACAATCACCCCCTACTTCCTCATCCTCACTCGTCCCCATTTCCTCCACACATCCACCATCATCACCACCTCCAACAGATCTTCAACCACTCAATAAATTCACCATCATCATCTCCAACAACACACAAATGAATCATCAACACACTTGTCTCATCTGCGGTAAATCATTCATATCTTACCAAGCTTTAGGAGGACATAAATCCAGTCACCGCAAACACAACCTCCTCAACCCCAACAATCACAATCAAATCACAACTTCCCCAACTACAATCGACGATACCAAAACCCACAAATGCTCAATCTGCAACAAAAGTTTCACAACAGGACAAGCACTCGGTGGACATAAACGATGTCACTACCTCCAACCAACCCTAACCCATCATCATACCACCAACACCAAAACCGGAGATAATAGTAGTAGTACTACTACTAGTGTCTTAACCACTTCTGAAGGTGTCGGATCTACAACAATCAGTTATCATCGTGGGTTTCACCTTGATCTCAACCAAACCGCCGTAGCTGACGACTTACTAGTATACGATGATGAAGTTGAGAGTCCTCATCCACTCAAGAAACCGCGCTCGGGTGTTGTTTGTTGATGACTGTCTAACTACTGGTCATCAACACTCAAATTGAAACCATGATTCAATTGATTTGATTTTTTTGTAAACCTAGTTGTGTTGATTATAAGTATTTCATTGATTGATTGATTGATTTGGTCTGAATTTGGGTCATCTAAACAGACAGACGAGTTGGCCTGTTCGATCTGTATAAGATGATGTTTTTTTCTTGAAACAGATGGATTATAGTAGATGTTGTGTTGTAAATAGTTGTTTTGTTCGATCTGTATAAAATAGATTATTATTAATTTCTCTGGAGAAACAATTCGAATTCGAATGATGGTTCAGTTCTCTTAACTTTGGTTCATCAGTTCAATCTGGGGAGAAGGGTAATCGAACGGAAACGAGTGAGTTTACTGGATAAAGTCGACGTCGGCCGGGTGTAGTAAGAGTATATATATTGTTCGGGTTTGTGACTTGAGTTTAGTAAAACCAAAGAGTGGTGGACCCCCGTTGATTTCACTTTAACGCGTAGAGAGAAGACGAACCGTCAAACAAGTACACGCTTTTGATAATAATAATAAGGGTATAATAGACTTTTTGAGTTATAACCAACCACTCCCCTTATTGATAGGAGATGAAGTTTACGGAAGTTTTTCTCACCCAACTTTCTCTCGTCCATCTTAATAAAAAAACACGTTCTCCACTCATTTATCTCTTCTCACCCACCAATCCTTGTAAATATAGAATGTGGAGATTGTGAAAGTAATTAGCAATTTAATAATTATTCCACTAGTAACTCTCCTAAATATATGACATTGACATTGTGGAAATTTCTTTCTCACATCCATTAATGCTACAAAGTTTATGTCAAAAGATTTTTTTAATTTGTTATTTTTAAATAAAGTAAGTTGCTTAAAATGTGGGATCTTTATTAGAATTGATGGTTTATAGTTTTCTTTTCAAATTATATATTTAACTAAAATTATACAATTTTTAAAATACAAATGTAGATTTGTTTGCTTATTTAAGAAAAAGTGTAGATATTTTGGTGAAAGGATAGATTTTTTGAACGAAGGTGTAGCTTTGTATGATGGAAGTGTAATTTTAGTATTTTATAAAAATGAAAGTAAAAGTGTAGATATTTAGATAAATGATAGATTTTTCAAAATGAAGGTGTAGATTTTTTTGATAGAATTGTAAATTTTTTGTAATTACTCATTTAAGTAAAAGTGTAGTTATTTAAGTAAAAGGATAGATTTTGTAAAATGTAGGTGTAGATATGTTTGATAAAGGTGTAGATTTTTTATTTGAACAATACAATGATAAAACGAATGAGTGAAATTATTTTAATGAGTAATAAATAAGACAACCTAGGAATTTCACTCGTGATCTTATATTTATTTTAAAGGGTTCATGTCAAAGTATTTTCTAATTTCTTCTTTCAAAACAATTTGTTTTAAATGTACATCTTTCTTTCTCTTTTTCTAACTAGATTGGCTACATTCCCACTTTAAAAAATATTAATTGGTTTATCATTTTTTTAAATTAGATCGTTGCAATATAAAATTACATTTTTATTTAGATATTTTAGTAAAATTTCATTTTTTTTTAAATACAAGTGTGGATTCTTTTAGTAGAAGTGTGCATCTTAATTAATTCCTAATTCAAATAAAAGTGTAGATATTTAGGAAAAGTAATAGTTGTTTCAAAATTTTAATTCTTTGATTTATTTCTGTTTGATTGTAATGTTTTATTAAGTAATAATTAAATTCAACGTTGTTCTTATACATTTATATAAGGAGTTTTGTCAATTAAATTTCTAATTTGTTATTTTTAAATAATATTTTTTTGCGTACGTGAGACTTTTGATTTTTCAAATCACAACTCCACTTCTATTACAGTTAAAAAAATTATAACTGCCAATTGTTGGAATAATTTTTAGAATTATTGATTTATTTCTTTCTCCGTAAACTAGATCGTGCATCTTACATTTTTTTCCTTTATTTCTAAAAACTAAAAATAAATTGACATCTATACCCCTATAATAAATAATAAAATCTTAACCTTCAATTTATTTATTATAAATCCAACGACCATGATTTAATTGAGCACCATGCTCAAAATTTGTTTTGAGCACCTTCACCTCGTTGGGCTGGCTCCTTTTATTTTATTATTCGGGTTGGTGTGCTAGTTAAAAAAAATGTGAATTCACCGGCTAATAAACTTGTGAGGTGGAAGTTAGAAAAAGTAGATAAGAAAAATAATTGATATGATAATTGATGTATATAATATATAGAAATAATAAATTAGTTAATCAAATAAACTCGATATAAAAGAATGGGACCTAAAAGTATGGGGCTTAAGTGTGACTTGTCACCAGCTTATTGACGCTGTAACAGATCAGAATAAATGGTGAGAATTTAAAGTAGCAGTTGGATCGACAACCCAAATACAATTACATAATTTTGCTGGCCTGGGATGGTATGTGTTGGTTTTAACCCAAAGAAACAGAGATAGGATATTTACATTCATAACTCTGCTCTATAGAGTATAGACCCAGCTAGCTCTTCTTTTAATTTATTTATTTTTGCGCAAATCCATGGGAGTAAGTGAGACCTAATAAATAAGTTAACAAATCAAGCACATACATGTGGCATTAGCTTTATGTATAAAACTATTTAAAAGTACATAAAGCTAGCCTGTGAATTCATAAGTCCGGCGCCGAACGGGACCTTATTTGTATACTAAACATAGTTCAGAATCGTCTGTCTGGCTCAATGACAACGGCCCCCATCCCAGGGATGTACTATTCACTATCTTCCTTTACAAGTGATACCACCAAGACCATACCGAGGATCTAGTAAATGAAGATAAGTCCATAAATAATAGGTCAAATTAACTAACTCCTTTTATTCCTTTTGGACTTTCTGTGTGGGCCGTCTCTAGTCCATTATACATTTCAATTGTCTACTAGCTATATAACCCTACCTATATAAATAGCTAGCTAATAGTGATGTAAAAAGGTTACGCTTCTCAATACATAAAATATCCAAGCGTCTTATGGCGGCAGCAAATTCCCTATCAGGCGAGTCCCCTGAGATGTCGGCGCTGGGAGGAGGAATCAATGCCAATAATGCCATCATCTCACCGTCTTTCACAGCCACTCTCCAGTCTGTGTTGTTGGCAGCAGGTAACCTTATAAAGTTGTCAGAGAATAATTTCAACTTATGGAAGATCACTATTGTCCCGTTTTTGAGGGGTAACGACTTGTATAAATTATTGGACCGCTCATACAAATGTCCTGAAAAATACAAAGAAGGAGAAATTGAAGTTAGTGCAGATTACATGAAATGGATTAACCAAGATCAACTTATCATGTCTGTGATTCACATGTCCTTGACTGAACAAATTATTATGGCTGTTGTGGGCTGTCAAAGCTCTAAAGAATTATGGGATATGCTAAACTCCACTTATGTTGCCTAATCTGTTGCTAACCGAGGGCAGCTTCACCTTCAGCTAGCTAGTTTATCAAAGAAGGGTGATGAATCAGTGACTGAGTATTACAACCGAGCTAGAACCATAGTTCACTCGCTAGCTGGTGCTGGTCATGCGGTGAGAGATACTGAGTTGCAAGTCTTTCTCCTTAAAGGGTTACCAGTGGAATATAACCCCTTACCCACTGTTATTATGAACTCCATCACACAACTTGATCTGTAACACCCCTCTCCATAATCACGGTATAATCTCTCACGTAGCAACAATTAAAACGTCTCGCAGCGGAAAAATAAATAACAATTACAAAACTCACTCGGGTGTCACCGGCCGTTACTCGCCCATGCGAGCAACGCAGCCAAACTACATCCAACTTCCAATACAAATAAACTGCTAACCGCAGTGATAACGAGAAACTCCTATACATCATACTAAGTCCATAACCATAAACATCGACAAGTGAGCGCGCGTCTACCCAATCCTGAAAAATACATAACCTTACCATAAGACCATACACCATTCATTGCTATAACATCTCCAATTACCCTGTTCTTGCTCTTCAGCTCCGACAATGATCAACAACCTGTAATGGTGTAGTATCAGCGATAGACGCTGAGTATGCCGGGCCTGGACCCTAATGGTCACTTGTCATTTTAACATCTTATTATTAGATTGGTTCCATGCTTTCCTTTTTACAGTTATAATCAAAACTGAAGCATAAATGTAATATACATAATCAACCATCCAAATATCCATAAACATTAGTCATCCATCCAAACCAAATTCATAGAATATTTCAAATAACATTTGTGTATCGAACGTAACGAGCATAACAATTTAATGTACCATGTACATTCGCCGTAGCGTACAGTTTCATATTTAATTTACCTTAGCCTTGTAGGCTCCATCCAACCATCAACATACAATAAATAACCACAAGTATAACCAATGAACAACAAAAGCGAAACAACGAGAATAATAAACAAGTATTAAGTCTCGTCCATGGTATTGTTCGCCACTGTATAAGTCTCAATCGTTTAGTTGTTCAGTTATACCTAGTGACAATGTCTCGTTAAAACGACATGTCTCTAGTTACCCATATATTATGGCGGGTCACCACGGCAGTAGCCACTCCAACGGTAGAGTCTCCGACCAACGAGCCATTCTAGCTCACGGGAAATTTTCTTGATACTTACGGACCCGTACGCGGACATCCTGGTATCGTTTTTGTGATCACAGCGCGCACCAAGAGCCAATCCTCTTGGCTTTACTTCCATTCCATTAATTAATTAATTATACCATCGCATCGCATTACCAAATTTTCTAACACAGCAGACTAAGGTCATTAGTCCAATCCGGAGTCTGTAAACTCGGGATCCAGTGCTAGATACAAGAGCGGCGTATAGAAAGGCCAATGCTCCGTATAAAAGTCTCAGATAATATGTATATGTTATTATCATAGTGCTACAACGTTTACTTACGTTCCTTATATTCATATAAGATAGCACCATAGCCGCTAGTTCGTTTTATATATAAGGTTCATATATACGAACCAATACTGTTAACTCAACAACAGTAAATGATAAGCAGCTATAAATATACAGTTCATGCATTAATTATCATATTCAGAAAACAATCTTATCACAGATCACAAACAACATACAAGTTATATCAACCAAATCCGAGCCCAAGGAGCAACCTTAGGACAACTCGGATCAAACCCCTTTAATACCGTTCACCCTGATTGTATTACGGGGAGTATGAATCAGCAAGATCCTATGCTCGTGTAGTCCGCTAGCTCGTCGAGCGTCTTGTCAGAGGTACAATCTAAACAGTAATAAGCTATAAGTCAGTCTCCATGACTAACTACATCCGGTATCTCCGAATAATAAGTAACCCCGACAGTTCACCCCTGTTTTCTACAGTTGTTCGTTACGGGTTTCTCTAAAACAATCGGTTTTGTTACTTATAACGCGTACGTCATAATATTTCAACTGTTAAGTTTAATTCACTATTCCTTTTTAATCTTATCCACCATCTAGTTTAGGTACGTAACTCATAGTCGCATGTATGCATGCTGATTATATTATATTATATTCTTTTCTTATTGTATCATTTATTTTATTGTATTCTCTTTCGTATTGTTTTATTTTCCACCATCCTTCATAATTCGACATGTTGTATAATCCCTTTATCTTTAGCAAATAATATTTGCTTCCAAAACTCATAACTTATAGTTCGTAACTATATATTTTTTTTAATAACCACCACCATTAAATCATATGGTTTCCAACCAAAATATATATCCACCTTATATACATTATCCTTGTGTATGTATATATTTACCACGTAGGTAATTCCCATGAGTTTAATAAACTCTTATATCATATGTTACATTTTCATCTTATGTTAGATGATTATTCCCATTAGTTGTATTGTATTGTACAACTTATATTAAGATTGTTATCCTAATATTATGTAACATTTTATGTTGTACATTTACAACTCCTAAGGTTCATTCCATAAACACCTTAGTTTATAAATCCCATTTATTTATAGTTTGTCACATTATTTTATGTGAGTACCCTTCCTTATATTAATTCCATCTAAACCATATCATTGTCATAACATTTTAACATTATAGACCTTAGTCTAAAATTCATCTTTCAACTCTTATTAACTCGGTATAGCCCTTAACTTATTTAAATTCCGTTTTGACCACATAACATTATGTAATGTTATACCACATTCTAATATCATTTGATATGATATTTTTATTCCCTTTAATTTATTCCTATAGTTTTTATACAAAACTATCTCATATTGCCTCATAGGCATATTAAACCTTATACTTCTCCGTAAACCATAATTTCCTTTGTTTACAAAATCACCCCCCTTTCTTTTTACCATGTTATATATACCATTTAATATCCCATTTCTAACTTATGAAAGAGTATAACCTATGGTTATTTTTTGTAAATTCCGAACAGCCCTTTGCTATTCTACAATTGCCATTTGGCCCTATTTATAACATATAGTTTACCATATCATAAAAATCATATCTTATACACATATCTCAATAGATACTCTTATATAATTCTAAAAATCACCAAATTCCACCAAAGGGTTATAAATATCCTTATTAACCCATATTTTCGATATTTACCATTCCACCATCTATTTTTCCCCAAAGTGTCATAATGACATAATAACTATATATTTACATATATAGTTTATTTTAATTCCAAAATCCACCAAATAAATTCCTAAAAATTCTTAATAGCCCATGGGTGTTTTAAAATACCATTGTACACCCTTTATTTTTGGTAATAACATTTACCACATATGTTATAAAATATTACCATTAAATACATAACTTATTATAAAACCTTAAATAAGTTATCTAACTTATTTATTTTGGTCAAAAACCTAGCACGGTCAATGTTGACCTCCTTAATATTTCCTTGACCACCAATTCCTTATAATTACGGTTTGCACCCAAACTTTCTAGAAATCACCATTTAACCCCAAAACTTTATAAAATCTTATAAACTTTATTTTAACTCCTTTTTAACTCTAATTTTCGGCTTTATTTTCTAAAGTCCCATATTTAATTTAATTACACTATAACCCCTTATTCATTTCGGTAATAATTATATACCACCTAAGCTTAAATAAAAGCTTGTAAATGCATAAATAAAATGGCCTAAAATACATGGCCTTATTACAAACATTGTCTTGCAAAATAAATTACACATAAATGTCCCAAAATACATATAAATTTCGGCCTCACCATATAATTTTCATTTATTTACCAAACTTCCACACAATGTTTTAAATTTGACATTTATGCTTGTTTAATTAGTTATAAAATTTATTAAACCATTCCTTAAACATTTTAAGGTCAAACAAGACCTTATTTTACCTCTTCACTCACGGCAATTAATATACACACACTTAAACTTGTGTTAATGTATCAAGTTAAGGTTTTAAGTGATTTATACCTTGATTTAGCTTAGATAAAGCCTTGTTTGGGTTCGCCACCTTAAGGAGAAATTCTCCACAGCTTGTTTTACATGTTTTAAACAGAAACCAAGGCCTAGTTAGTCTCCAAGAAAGATCTAACCATAAGAAGTAATTTAATGTAAGATTTAAGGCAAAAATCACCTTAAGAATGCAAGGAGAGTTCAAGATGGTTTTGACCTGAATCAAACACACCACAAGGTGTTAGATCTACTATATTGACATAGGAAATAGCTAGATCTCAACAAGCTGCCTTGTTATTAGGTTTTACCTTGGAAAAATGCCTTAAACGAGGGTATTTCCTTTGGATCTCGGCCATCCTTGCTCCAAATGGCTAACCAACTGATTCCACATGAAAAGGAGAAGAAAATGAGGCTATGACCAAAGTTTCACAGCCGAACTTGAAGGGAATCAAAAGTTATGAGCTTAAAGCACATTTTTACCTTAAAATGAGATTTTGAGCAACCTTGGTCTCTAAACTTGTTTCATTCGAATTTGATTGATGTTATAACCTTAGAACACTGAGAATAAGCCATAGGAACTGATTAGTCACGAGATATAAGCATAGGTGGTGAAGAGATGAAGAAAAAGAGCCAAAACAAGCCTTAAACCATTAATTCGAAGCTTAGAAGTTAGGTTTACCTTCCCAACTGAAGAAGTTCGGTTGAGAGAGCTTGGGAGAGCTTGGAGGAGCTGCTTCACCGAAATGAATGCAGCTAGGAGAGAGAGAGTGACTAGAATGGCTAATATTTGATTGAAAATGCATTATTGATTAGTTTATTGTCTCATTATTGGAGGTGACTCATCAAAGAGATAAGGAGGGGACATGGGGTCGGCTGATTGAAGAGAAAGGAAGGCTCCCACGAATTGAGGCTTGATTGATCAAATAATGGAGCCTAAAGTGAGTGTATAAACTAATAAAAGGCAAAAGTAGCCTTAATTTAAGGAGACTTATTTAAGTCTTGTTTATTGTATTGGAAGTGACGAAATTTGACTCCCCCAGCCTGTGTATGTCGACCTCATGTGGTCCAAGGGGTCAAACTTTGACCTCTTGACCATTCTTAGTCAATGTTGACTCAAGCGGGCCCCCTTTTAGGGTTTTATTAATATTTTAATATTAAATTTGTAAAAATTTGTAAATTTCTGGAATTAAATTCCTAATCATATAATATGATATTTTATTATATTTAAAGGTATTTATAACCTTTTAGCCAATTTAAAACCAATTTAAAAGGCGATTACACAAAAACGTGCTTTAAGGAGTTTTAGTGCACATTTTGTGTCGCAAGGTGTTTCTGGGCTCTGTTTCCTTTGACAATGGTTTTTTTGTGTTCCTTACATGATACTTGATCATGGTATTCAATTTTATATCATTTAGAGGTCATTTGATTTTTAAGGTTTTCCTAGAGCACCTTTTTGCCCTTTTTGACCTTGAAGCATGTAAATGCTTTTTCTTTGTGTTGGAGTGTTGTCCAACGGTTATAATATGTTTAATATTATGTTAATATACTTAGGACAAATTTTTAGGTCCTAAGAAGTTCATTTGGGTATTTATTTACCCTTAACAGTCAAAGGGTGCAACATCTTGTTTTGTGTTGACCGCTGTTGATCTCAGTTGACTTTTAAGGCATGTTTAGGCCTTAATTAATGTGATTAAATATTTAATCCATATTTAATATGTTTGGGGTATTTCATGATCCCTTTCAACTTCTGGGTAATCTACTTCAGTTTGAGGTTACCCTCAACCAACAAGCTGCTCATCTTACTTAAACCATGACTGTAAATTCTACCACTACTCGAAACAACAGAGGAGGTTACACTGGTTCTAGAGGTAATGGTCGTGACAGGAACAACAGGGGCAGGGGAAGATCCAACTCTAATTCTACTGGTCGTGGTACTGGAAATGGAGTCTTATTTTCAAGTCAACCAAACACTAGGTCACAGTGTCAAATATGTTTTAAAAGGGGCATGAAGCTTGTGATTGCTATCACAGATTTAACCATTCCTATCAATCAGCTCCCCCTCCCTCTATTTCAGCCAACAACACTACTACTGCTCATAATATGTCCTCTGACTGACTGCCAGACACTACAGCGTCTCATCATTTTACTGGAGACCCTTCCCGACTGAATATTAATTCTCAAGATTATAAAGGAAGTCGTTGAAGTCGGCAGGGTGTACTAGTAGTATTGTTCAGGTTTGTGTAACACCCCTACTACGCGTTTAACCATAATTGAAATCGCAGCAAAAATAAACAACTAAACAATAACTAAAGGGTTCGGTGCTACAACGCCGTTAACCACCCACGTGGTTAACAAGGCAGAATAAATACAAGTGTACCGGTCTGATGATTAGACTCCCGAGCATGGAACTAAAACCATAAATACATCATATACAATACCGAGTATTTAATTACATTCCTTCACTGTAAACTGACAATATACCGTCACTGTATACAACGGAACCAAAACATAACGCCACGGGAGCACAGGCGCATCCCGGGCCTACCATCCAAAATAATCAAAAGTATGACATGACCTTGATCTACAACCACTCTGCTTCCTCGATCCTTATCCTGCAGTATAAATATGGAGCCCCCGAGGGGGTCAGCAACCCTTGGCTGGTATGGTTAACGCGCAGCCCATCGGCTACCGGGATACGCGCAACTAATTGTCATGATAACATGGCATTGATTTTACACAAACAACATATATAGCATAGCAAGAAATATTGCTTAGCAAAACAATACACACATAGTGAGTACACTTCCCACAACAACAAACCAAGAAGGTTAATCAACATCAGAAGCCTAGAGAATGGTTCACCCTCATGTTAAGCTTGTTACACACACTCATTACCGTTCTGTTAGTCGAACGAGTAACTTAACTCAGATGGATCGGATATTGTGACCCGAACACACCACACAAACACATGTTCCCACTAAACCGATCATAAGTCACAATAGGTAAGCTTTGGAGGAAGCTAGCGGGAGATCGAACGCCAAATAAGGAGGACAATCTTAACATTATAAGAGTCGAATCTGATTCAGATATCTACTCTTATACTTACACGCGTGACCGGACTACCGGATTCCTCACTTCCCAGTTAGCAGTTGTTAGAAGTTCAATGTTGGAACTTAATAAACGAATCACAACAAGTGGTTAAGTCTTGTTAGACACACACAAGGGACATGAGTCACACTTCAGCAATACAATAATATAAACAACTGTAAACTCGTTACATGACTTAAGTCTTACAAGGTCATAATCATACAGAAAAACAAACAGCACACAAGCCGGTGTAAACCGGTAGGCAACAGACTGCAAGAAAACCATACCTTGGTCCTTGCTTCGACTGGTTTCCACCTTTGGAGAATCCTATACACATTTAGTAACGTCGGTTAATTTAACGTACTAGTTCGTCGATAACTTATTACTTTACATTTCTAGTTATTTTACTTTCACATTTTATTATAACGTTTCACCTTCTAAATTGTCATTATACACACCTAACATGCCTTAGACAGTCTTATAACACCATTACTTACTAATCCCCATCATTAGGCATCATTATTTAACCTTAAACTCAACTTTTCAAGTGGTCCGGGACTTGATCCTCAACTAAGGTCCCGGACCGTGTCATTGTAAAACTCTCGGGCTGATTTCAGGTAGTGGTCCGGGACTCCATACAGGTCCTATGTCCCAGACCAATGTAGGCAAAAACTCTGGGTTGTTTTATGGGGTGGTCCGGGACTTCATACAGGACCTAGGTCCCGGACCAATATAGGCAAATTCTCTCGGGGGTAAAACAGGGGGTGGTCCGGGTCTTCGTACAAAACTAAGTTCCGGACCACAATGCCTCAAAAAACTCTTGGCCTCTTTTTAATGCATGGTCCGGGACATTATCCAAAACCTAGGTCCGGACCACTGCTACCGATTTACATTTTGAACATTTTCTAAGTCTTGTTGCAATGGTTCTCTACACCATTAAATGTATAAACTTCCCAAATGATCTTAGGTATATTCTAATGCCAAAATATCATCTTAAACACACCTAGTTCCTTGTCTAACTTGTTACTCAATTTTCTCATAAAATTCACCAACACTTGTAACATTTCTTACAAGGTTTCTAAATGGTGTTTCTCACCTATGATAACCAATATCCCAAAATGCTTTCTCCTCACCATAACATCATCCCCCAAGCATCTTTTCTTACCAACCCACACTCCTAGTTGATGTCTAAGTCCTTTTTGTTTCCTAGAACACCTAAGACATTATTTCTTCTCTAGTAAAACACCTAGACAATTCTAACACTTCCTAGTTCACCAAATCTTATTTAAACACTTGGAACTTCTTGTACATTACCTACATTTTGACATGAACTCTCCTAGAACATTACTAAGCCAAAACACATTGTTTTCACCATTAAACATTCAAGAACACTAAAATCCATCAAGAACATTCTTGTACTCAAAACTTCACTCATTTAACACTACATCACAATATAGTGCATAATTTAAATTGCTTGGCACATAGGCCCTTAAATAGCATGGCTCTTAGGCCCTTAAGATGCATAAACCATAAACACTGAATTTCCCACATTATATTTGCCTTTGACCTGCAAATACACCCAACAATACATATGCCTTTTAATAAACCCTAGAGAGTATTTTTCTAAGTCATTTACCATTGACTCCTTAGGTAGTTTTAATAAGCAACATAAGCTCATTTCTCCTAAGACATTAAACTACATTAGGTTAGCATATTTACCTCTTTTCCTCACAAACTTCTTTCTTGTTTCCTTGTTTAAAATCGGTAAGGATGTTTGATTGCTTGTCAACTTCTAAACAATATACAAATAATGAAATGAGTATACAAGCTCTATGCTTCATCTCTTTGTAAACCCTAGATACATATATTGTCTTAGAACATTTTGATGATTGTTTTACCTTGGATATGAAGGAGAGTTTGGATATGTAGCAAGAGAGGACTCCACCAAGCCCTTGGAAGATTCAAATGAAGCTAGAACAAGCAAGGTAAGGGCACCATTAATGGTGTTTTTTCGGACAACATACAAACATGAAGGAAATGTTATTTTTCTTTGAGTTTCCTTACCTAGAAGCAAAGGAGAACAATAGTATGTGAAAAGATGAGCTCAAGCTCCTCCCATGGAGATTCCTCTTGGCACCGAAATGGAGCTCTTGGAATTTTGAGAAGATAGGATTGAAGAGCTTGATGAGACTAAGAGAATGGTGGTCTTTGTTTTTGATTTGCTAAAGAGAGCTAGGAGATAATGGCAATGGAAGATGGAGGTTGATGTTGTTGCTGTAGCATCACCGTGAAAGAGAGAATGAAGGAAGGTAGAAGACATGGGAAAGCAAGGGAAATGAGAGAATGAAGATAAGTGTGCTTTTGGAAGATATTAAGTAGTAAAGCAAATATTAACTTGCTTTTTCCTTTGTTATTTACTTGTTAACTTGCAAGGTGGTGACTCACCTCATAAAAAACCGGCCCCCATTAGTCATCTAGGGGTGTTTTAGTCTTTGTTGACCATTTTACTTACTTATATTAACTTATGTTATAAACTAGCTTATTTTAGTTACTATTCACAAAAACAAAGCACATAGTTGTGAAATTTTTGATTTCCCATTGATTTAGACTTCCTAATGTGATACTAAGTAGTACACATGTTAATTAAAGAGTAATGATGGACATTTAGCCATTCAAAACTCATTTCCAAGACAATTTTTCAAAAATGTGCTTTAAGACTCCTTAAAGCACATTTTGTGTTTTAACTTGTTTTCAAGCTTGGTTTTCTTTGGTAATTGGTTTAATATGTTCATTAATATATAAATAAGGTCTTGGTAAGCTCATTAGGTCTTAACCAAGCTTATCCCAAGCTTAGAGCACATTTTGACCCTTATTGACTTTAAGGTATTTATTTGTGTTTTCTATGGTTTAAATTGTTTACTAATGTTTCTAAGACTCTTTTTAGTCTTAATATACCATATTTTATTGTTTAAACAACATACTAAGGTTTGGGGTATTTCAGTTTGTCACTTGAGTTTAGTAGTAAACCAAGAGTGGTGGACCCCATTGATTTCACTTTAACGCGTATAGAAAGAAAAGGAACCGTCAAACAAGTACACGCTTTGATTCGTCATCGTGGTCGTGGCTGGCTCCTTTTATTAATCGGGTTGATGTGCAAATTAAAAACAATCGAAAATTCAATGGGTAATAAATTTGTGAGGTGAAGTAGGAGTAAGTGTGACTTGTCACCAGCTTATTGAGGCCGTAACAGATCAGAAAAAATGGTGAGAATTTAAAGTAGCTGTTTTTTTTTTTGAGGAAACTTCGGATTTCATATTATATTAACCAAAATACACCATCAGTTACACTACTACAACGCATCAGGTTCGAAATCCAGTTTACAAGCCATAGACATATCGGTGCTCCAAAATTTCCACACATTTGTGGAGTTAAACATGTTTTTAACCAAAAGCGTAGGAAATTGTCTAAACTGACTATTACAATAATAGAGTTTAATGCCATTCATCAACTCAAAAGTTGACTTTAATCTCCTATGTTTCGAGGTGGGGAGTTGGATGTTACTTGACACTTCTTCACAAATCTTCATTGTTGTTTCTTGGTTCAGCGAGATATGAATCTTTGAGTAACCTTCCTCTCCATCTCATACTCCTTGGATAATTGCTTCGAGCTCCATCTCATACTCAACTAACCAGTTAGGCCTTTACTTCACATTCATCTCGACGAAACACGCAACCGAATTGTTTATATAACTTCTACTATAAACATGGCCGACCCAACTATTTTATGAATCCCAACCCAGTGTCAATCCATGTCATATCAAACACGTGAGGCCCCAGCCGCCATTATACTCCCCTCTTATTTGGGCTTCCACAGACCCCAATACCCATGTGGGCTTTAATGTTTTGTATTCTGATCCATTCAAGGAGTTTTTTCGTTTTTTTTAAGATGAAGATCCATTTAAGGAGTTGGCTTGACACTACAAAACAGACAAACTTACTCATTTTTTTGCATCATAATCTAGTTGATGTCAGTTGTCAGCTGAAAGTTAGAAAAAGTAGAGGAGAAAAATAGTGGATATGACAATTGATGTATGTGACATACAGAGACAATAAACTAGCTGATCAAATAAACCCGGTGCAAAAGAATGGGGCCTAAACTGGCCGATTGCTTACACATGAGTAGATTTAAAGATATTTAAAAGGTAATAAAATTATAAAAAATAACTAAAAAGATATAAAAATCAAATAAATTAATAGTTCATAAAATGTGGTTAGAATAAAAAAGAGACGTATTGTAAATTTGGAATAGGGGTGTGCAAACGGGGCGGTTAGAACGGATATCCGTAATAACTGTTTTTTTTTTCGGGTTCGATCACCGTAGTTTTTAACCGTTTTATAAAAGTTCGGTTAGTTCGGTTAAAACGGATATCCGTATTAAAGTTCGGTTCGGTTAACGGGTATTAAACTTCAAAGTTCGGTTATCCGTAATAACCGAAGTTTTTTTACGGTTATTACGGTTATTTTGATTATTTCGATTATTTCGGTTATTCTGGTTATGTTTGAAAGTTTGGTTAACGGGGCGGTTAACGGTTACTAATATGGTATGTGAAACGGTTATCGGTTAAAACGGTTATCGGTTAAAACGGATATTACTATGAATTTCGGTTAATTCGGTTATAACCGAAATAACCGAACATCGTTTTTTTTCCGAACTTCGGTTAACGGATATTAGTTCTAACCGTTTGCACACCCCTAATTTGGAACATGAAGGAAGGAACCAAAACTACTAATGATTTGCTAAAAGAAAGTAAAGTGAAAGCCTTCCCAGGATCTACATTTAAAGAAAGCCCCTTAGGTTTTGGCGGCATGTCGCGTGTTAGCAAACTTTCAAGTAAAGGTAAGAGTGTAGGAAGATCTAACAGATGAGGGAAGCTATCGTGTTGAGCATGTAAGGTAATCTTTGGATGAGTCTAGGGGTAGGAAGTAGCACTTTGGTAAAGTCTTAGCTCGTGTTGTTCTATCCATTTTGGTGGTGTAATTGAACTTGTGACTCTAATTATAAAAAAAAAAATCTGCAATATCAGGACAAAATAGTCAATTATTCAATGTTTCATGAAATATGATATATTGTGAATTATGAAAAAGTGTGTTGGTAAATTAAACTTATTCTCAATAAACTAGAAAGTATTTGTAAAAGTTTAAATTAATCCATAATAAATACTCAAACAAGTCCGAGCTCTTTTAAGACCAGAGTCAAAATTAGCTATGTTTGTGAGGAATCACTGTGTATATGACTGTTGAATGATGAAAAGTGATTATCGTGGTTGATTTTATCAATTTATTATGACTAGGTATTATTAGTAAAGGTTGATTACAATTGTTTATTATTATGTAGTTTTTTTACGGTAATCATAACAAATTATTTGGTAATGACCCTTTACTTGCCAACACTATTCTCATGTATGGATTATATGAATTGATTCAGTAATGTCTCTCTCACACAAAAATAGAGCTTAAACAATCCGTCTAGTTTTAACTAAGCCATGGTATCAGCTAACGGGCAAGGAATTATGGTCAGTATATTAGAATAATAACACTTTCATCACAAGATTCCCCGTGGTTACACCAGCCTGATTTTATTTTGTAAGAGTATTTGTGTAGTGACGTGACTAGAAAGTCGATCTTTCGTCAAATAGAGAGTCTTCAAGTCGTCCAAACATAATGTTCAGAAGGCGTGAAAACATGGAACCGGTTTTGCCTCTCGGTGTCCTCCAAGTCTGGGGGGAATAAAATATGATAAACTATTATATGAAATAAGTCGGTTCAAAATGATATGATATTATTAGGATTATAAACAAACCAATCTAGTCCAATGCATTTGGATGATTGGTTGAAAGTTGAAGTCGTCAGGTATCCAATTTCGTCATGTCTTACGAAATTTCTAGGGTTTTAACTAGAGTAGGCCGATTCTTCATCGAGTTTATTATAATCCCAATAAACAACAACATCCTTTGCGAATATTATAACTACTAGAATATAATTGTTTGGTAACAACAAAAAATCGTTACCAAAAATCAAAATCGTTACTAATCTTATTTATTGTAACGACTTTTGTCGTTACATATCGTTACACGAGATGGCGTAACCAAAGATCAATTTATTTATCGTAACGACTTTTATTCGTTACTAAAAATTATATCGTTACTAAAAATATGATTTCGTAACATTTATATCGTTACTATAGTCTTAATTTTTTTTTAATCTTTAGTACTATCTTTGGTAACGAAAAACTTGTCACTAATAACAATTATGGTAACGAATTTAAGTCGTTGTCAGAACCTTTGTAACAAAAAATCTAATTTTTACTAGTTACAAGAAAGATGGAATCAATCAAATGTCAATGCATACACTGATTCATTCATTCAACTGAGTGAAGGTGTATTTGCCAGTCTCCACGTTTGGAAGCCTAAGCTAATCGGTGATGATGAAAGTATGGAGGATCCAGAAAGTTGGTAAAATTACCTATTTTCACAATTTTGATTGGTGTAACAATTTTATTGCAACATGATTATTAATGTTCAAAAAGACATACCGCTTTATATATTGTGTTTAACGAAACGTATACTTGTGACCACACAAAAGAGATATATAAGAGTAAAAAACAAACATTTTAAGGGTTTGTTTGGTAAGAGACAAAAGAGTCAATTAATGAAGATTAAGGTATCACATTCGTTTGCTAAAATACGTGAAAATGATGACTTGATTTGTCAGCAGAGCTTAGGGCTTCAAGACTATAGCTTAAATACTTGAAAATGAAGCAGAGTATGGCTTTATAGAGCACTTAATCTGAGCAGGCGAAGATAAAGCTCTGGTGCCCGATCACCAATATCACTATCATCCAAGCAGCACTAGTAGAAAAAAGGGTCTATTTTGATGGTTCTTATGAGACTATTTTAGCGGTTGTGAACCATCGAAATGAATACTGCCGAAATAGGATGTCCTTGACGGTTGTAAGACAAACCACCGAGATAGGTGCTCGCTAAAATCAACAACTGCACTTATCTATCTCGGCAGTTTTTAGTTCACAACCGCCGAGGTAGGTTATGGGTCGGGTTATGGTTAGTCTCCTGGGTCGGTCGATTCCAGAACACCGAGATAAGCCCTATTTTTGTACCTATTTCGGCTGTTATGGGCTAAGAACTGCCAACGTAACACCCCTACCGCTAATCCAGTAATTACCTCCTAATCCGTCTCAATCATCAATATCAAAGCAGCGGAAATTCACTACAAACGGTGGGTGATACAATGCCGTTAGTCACCCACGTGACTAACAAGGCCAAATCCAAATACAATATCCAAATTACCATATCGGTCTGATGAACTTGAATACCGAGTAACCAAACAATACTAATACATTCCATTCCTTTACCGATTCAAATACAAATACAACCTCAATCAATTCTATACCGAGTCTCTACATTCTCAAGATTGCCGATACATTCGGACTTATAACTCAACCTTTACAATATACAAATGTTCCTAATCAACTACCCATGTTCAACCGCCATCCCCGTCCTACACTCGAATGGAATCGGCTCCAAGTACCTGTAAATAAAAACGGTGCCCTAGGGGCTCAGTAATTTGCTGGCATGAAATTCGCATACCCCGCGTGCTAACGGGGTACGCCGACTACTTTGTCGAGAACATGAGATTCATTTTAATTCAATAATCATGCTCGTATTCAAGGCATTCAAACAAGGAATACAAAACAACTAACACACAAGTTTGTTATTAGTAATAACTTACTCTTAGGCCTTGAGGGTTTCTACCTCACTATGCCTTAGTCACTTATTCATTACCTTACCCATTCTCTTGGGTTACTCTTACTCAAGCTCTCTTATACTTAGTCTCAATTCAAGTTCTACAACTCTAGTTATCAATTCTCAACTCAATCCTCAAAGTTCTCAAACTTCAACTCTCAAATTCTCAAGCTTAATCTAAATTCTCAAGTTTCAATATCAAATTCTCAAACTCAATCTCAATTCTCAAAGGGACATCTTTTAAGTCATTACCCATGACCTCCGGGCAGAGTCATACACAAGTCTTACTTCCCCGGTTTCGACCCTACTCTGGGTCTAGCATAGTGGGAAGGTTCGACTATCAAACGGAACTATACACTTAGCTCCTCAAACTCTCAACGTCCGTATCTCTACCGGACTACTCAATTTCCCAAATACTCCTCTCTCGGAGTTATATTATAATCATAAAGATTGGCCTAGAAGTATCTCTCTCGATAACATCTAATAGCTTAGGGAATTTCTCAATGTCTAGTATTCTCAAATTTAAGGGTTTCCCCAACTTATCAAATACTTTTATGTTTGGGACATTTTCTTATATTGGTCGGTTCCTCATATTGTAGGTCGACTATCTTTTTAAAGGAGTTTGACGGTCCTTTAGATGCCTTTTACTTTTCTCATAAGTTCTTTGTTTATAACTATCATCATCCTCTAAGTAGAGGTTTATTATATCTTTCCACTATTATTGTTTCGGGGATTATTTCAATTCGGTTCTCTAACCAATATCGGGAGTTTACTAATCTCGTACCACTCTCTCACGTTCTAGTGAGTTCATTGGTTTACATTATCGTTATTCGTGATTCGATAGTTTACGTGTGTTTCCACTTTTTCTTTATTTTGCGAAACGACTCTTTCTACGAGTCACTAACCATTCAATACTCAATTACATGTCGGTCTATAACGCTAAGTTAGACCGCACAATCATACAAGGGTGGTTAGTACACACAACATGCATCAAGATATACAATCAAGCAATAGAACATTTTTCATGCTTTTATCTTGATTAAGTCGACACATAAGCACACAAATCAGTGTAGCCACGTTAGCATACAGGGCATGAGAAAATCATACCTTTCACCATGGGTTCACTCTACCATGTCACCTCACATTGCTCGGTTCACACTTGATCCATTGATAACATTCCAAATGTTTCTATTAATATCAAGCTCGTACGATACGTAAACTTATTACTCCCGTACTTACCCCGTTGTCCCGTATCTTGGTTTTACTTAAGTGTACTTAGGTTCTCAACTTACTCATTCACTTCTCAACCTTTGTTTATACTTCTAAGGACATTTACATGTCACCAAACAAGTCCTAATCATCATCTAAAACCAATACCAATCAAACCCTCCATCATAAGAACCCTTTAAAACACTATCGAGGAAATTCTAGAGGTGGTCCAGGACTTGGTCCTTACCCTAAGTCCTGGACCAATTAAGAATCAAACTTTCGTAACAAAATCAGGGGTGGTCCGGGACCTTGTACCCAGCCTAAGTCCTGGACCAAGTGCAATTTGTACTCTCGGCCACATTTTAAGGTATGGTCCGGGACTTTGCCCTCAAAGTTGGTGAATCTAATATTGTTAGTCACATAGATATTCTATGCTAAGGTTATAACCTCACAGACCCCAAGGTCTAACTCAATGTATACCACACATCTAAACAACATGTCACTGCATGCATCGCAATCAAAAATATCTTTTGTCAAACTCTCCATGGGGTCCATCCGAAGACAATTAGGCACTCAGTCCTCCCCCACATCGAGTGATCCCTTAGGTATCGGTCACATTTGAACACTTACGCTCTCTGGTTCACGACCGTCATGACTTTGGGCACTTACGCTCTCTGGCCCTACGGTCCTTCGGTTCTGATCAAATTCATTTGCACATCTAGAGATCCTCAGGCACTCTGGGTACTCTCCCAACACAGGACTACTCATATCCTGCTACCCTTGGAAAAATACAAAACACGCACTACAAACGTCCTACCGGTTACTTAGTACCGTTGCTCGTCCGTTGTAATGGTTCCAAAACTAATCATCACTCCCACGGGCTCACACACTAGCCTTATTTCCCCGGTTTCGACCCGATACCGGGTCTAGCATGGTGGGAAGGTTCAGCTAGCACCCGTGAAAGCGGTTTCAAAACCGGTCCTCATTCTCAACTTTAAAGAAATTTATTTTTGCCAAAATCAGTTGGAAATTCATTTTGAAAACTCCATACAACTCCAAATTCCAATTTATGGTAAATACACCTATTACTAGCGTTATTACATGTGACCACTTATACGGAGCTTCAAGAGTCATTCAACCTTAATGTGATCAGCATCGGTGTTGAACTATCCTTCCACCCCAATTTGTGTTCGGTTGCCCTCGATCGCTAGCAAATCAAGTTCCACCTCCCACCTCAATTCAAACAATCAAGTAGTCAATCATTATTTCATCTTCTATCCTTTTAATCTTTCTAGTCATAATCACCCATCAATACATTTTCAGTTTCTAGAATTCATTTTCCCACTTACTACTCATCTCATTAATTGTTACTCCATTTATCTCCAAATACTTACCTAAGAAATTCAAAAACATAACTCCAATTAATTTACCTAAGCTATTCAATAGTATAATTCCCATTAATTCTCTATCCTCAGATCATTCACAAATCAAATCAAATCAAGTCACCTAGGGGACTCAATTCCCACTAGTTCAACATCGGTTTCATACCGATTTATACTCATCAAATCTCCCAAACGTACTCATTTCTCAACGCCGGTTTCATACCGACTCGTATCTCTTACGATTACCAATCGGGGTTCCCATTCCCCTGGAGTTTCTCTACTCCTTTCCACTTCTAATCTCATAATAACCATAATTACACAATGAGTGAATTCCAATTATGTAACATAAGTATCAATCATCAAAACAAATTCTTATGCGTTATGCGCACTGTAGTTTACGCACTCATTACGTAAAACATACACTTTACGGTTTTCGCTCTACCCCCCTTAAAAAGGGATTACGCCCACGTAATCTACCATGTGTCAACATTGGACATTGGTCTAAGGCGTTCAGCCGTCATGGAGTGGTTCAGCTTCCATGTGGTCTATTATACAATGTTCTTTGGTTAGAGGGTCTTAACCATGTTGTTGGTTAGTCCCTACACCATGAATTGTCATTGAAGTTTATTTAACTCAAAAACCGGGTTCGGTTCTAGCCTTAGAGGATTCAAGGCGTTGATAATTAGCCATTCGCTCTTATTCACCAGGTATATTTTACCTTAGAATTCTAGGCCCACTAGCTTCTGCTGCGCGACCCTGATAACTTGGGGTTTATTTGCCCTTTTCGTTATGTTTAATGTGTTACACATCACCTTTTTAACCCTTCTATCTTGGGATTAAGGTTTATCAATCAACGCGTGGTATTTCTCACCGTACGCGAACTCAATGAGCTTCGGATTTTCTATCCAGCTCTTGGAAATCTATGATACATACTATTGTATACTTGTGATCATTCATTTGGTTCTTCCGACATGTTGTCGGTTGAGGTTGAGCCACCACTTAATATGTAGTGCTTCCTCTGTTGTCAGTGGCTTCTGAATTATGCCCACTTATCTGATTCTGTACAAGTGTTCTTTACTTGTATGACCTTGCATTTTCTATGCATCGGTCTTCTAAATGTTCATGGGTTTCCTACCGCTTTTATTCCGGTGGAATTCACTTCTTGTGATTGTTGGTGTGTTCCACACCCTTCGTGCTTCTTTGGCCTTAGGCCGCACGGTTTGTTTCTAAGTTTTCGCTTAACTGGCTTGTGCCATGTTCATTGTGGTGTTTACAACACTTCCGTATCCAATACGGTTGATTATTCATCAATTGGGTACTCTTGTCCCGAAGTTTATCACTTCGCTATCAATTTGATTCTTCAAGGATACATTTCTAGTTCCTTATGCAATTGCAAAAGGAATGAACCTTGCCTCCTTTGCGAGGTCTTTCATCATATGGTGTAGACTCCGGCTTGTTGCCCGGTATGTCTACCATCTCTTATTTAGCATCTCCAAGTCATTTTGTGGTTATTCCCATACATTGGTCGCTTGTTGCGCACCATGTTCGTATTTATTTCCAACTTTGGTTTCCATGGCATCCGCTATTACCTTAGCTTCTGCTCATGTATTCCCACCATTTATACAATGGTTTGCCATTTACTTGGCTGATTACAGAATATGGCGTTCTTCTTGTTTCTGAGCTCCTTGAGCGTTATCCACTTATAACCGACTACTCTTTCGGTTCTTACCAATTACCATCAAAGTTTCCTTCAGTTTCGTCTTGTTCATGTTATTGCTTGGCGGTAATTATCTGCTCAAGCTTCACTACCTTAGTAGTTCTGAAAGGGATGTACTTTCAGACATTCACTGATGACTTCCCTCTTCTTGGAATCTACGTGTTCACCGCTCTCGCGGTCCTACGATAACGAGTGGTATTCTCGTTCGTTAGTTATTACACAATCTTACTGGTGCCGTTCTTGGCAACTCTCCATGTGATTTCAGTTAGGTTTTGCAACCGTTGGATCTATGTATTGTAGTATGTTCATGGCTTACTAGCCACATGGCCTAGAGCTCTGCTCTTCATAGGCTGCTCATACATGTGTTACTCCTCTGTATACCCTTAACTGGCCCGCGTGGGCACTGGGCTCCTAAGGGGGATGGAGTGTAATACCCTTGAGGTTTACCTCCCACGTCGATTGGAGGGGAGAACGAACCACTCCTTATATAGGTGGGGATATATCTCCTTGTCGTGAGGCGTTTTGGGGCTAGGAAACCCCAGGAACAAAACTGTGAGGCTTGCGTGCCAGAGCGGACAATATCACAACAGTGGGACACTGGGCTCGCACCACGCTTCCGTCTATTGAAGATCCTTTAAGTATCTTGATATTGATCGGTACCATTTGTTAATTTAGGGTATCCCTGGTAAATGGATCCCTTTGATGTTCTAACCGAGTGTTCGTTGTAATTCTTGAGTTCTTATCGTGATACTTCGTTCTACACCCTTCAAGGATTGCTCCTGGGTGTTGTTAAGTGATGTCATTTCATCTGGCTTACATTTTGAGTATGTTCAGTTCGTATTCCGCCTTGCGGTTCTGGATTTCGTATGGTCCCATTTAGGGTTATAACGTCTCCCGTTCTTAGGGTAGACCATTAAGATTTTCTCCTTTGTGTTCTTGATTGTGTAACACCCCAACTGCTAATCTCGTCATTACCTCTTAAACTGTTACAAAATACCATTAAACTCGTAGCGGAACTCTAACTACAACAGAGGGTGATACAACGCCGTTAGCCACCCTCGTGGCTAACCAGGCCTAACTCACATACAGTAACAGTCTGATGGACTGGAACAACCGAGTACACAATGCAAATACAATACTCAAATCACTTCCTTGCTATACCGAGTCTACAATATACGGATGCCGATAACATATTCGGACTTAAACCTCATTCAAGTACATAAGAAATTAAAGACTAACTACCCATGCTGACCACCGACCCCGTCCTACTCTCGAACGGTATCGTCTTCGGTGTACCTGCGAATAAAATGATGCCCCTAGGGGCTCAGCCTAAAGCTGCATATGAAATTCGCATATACCGCGTGCTAACCGCGGTACGCCGACTATTTTGGTCGAGAGCATGGAGATTTATTTTAATTCAATCAACATGCAACATAGCAATACATTATATATGTACACTACACAAGGATTCATATTCATCTATGGAAGACAATCCTTAACTAACATATCAAGGTTGTTAGTTGTATCAAATTACTCTTAGGCCTTGAAGGTTATACCTCGCTATGCCTTGGTTACTCATTCAATAACTCACCCATTCACTCGGGTTACTTATTCTTATTCTTGCCCATTCTCTCGGGTTACTCATTCTTATACTCACCCACTCTCTTGGGTTACTTATACTTATCTCACCCACACTCATGGGTTACTACTACTCAAGCTCTTGTAGATTCTCTAGACACTACAGGTCTCCTACGTCACGCTTGTTTCTCTTAAAACATACTTAAGCCAAAACACATGGCACTCGAGCATAGTACAACTAGCTCCCGGAACTCTCTCTTAGTTCCTACTACTTACACATAGGTCCGACTACTCTCGGACTACTCACATTCCCATGCACCCCTCTCTCGGAGTTGTAATATAATTATGTATATTAGTCTAGGAGCATCTCTCTCGATGCTCCTAATGATTAGGGAACATTACTTAAATTCGGGTAATCTTAGTTTCAAGGGTTACCCATACATTTCAAATACTTACACTTACGGTTATTTTCTTATACCGGGTAAAATCCTCATATAGGAGGTCGACCATGTCTCAAGGGAGTTACTTAGTCCCATAGGTCTCTTTTACCTTTCTTATAAGTTCACATCTTTAAACTAACTTCAATCCTCACTACGGAGGTTCATTTACCTCTCCACTCTTATGTATTCCTTGGATTGTTTCAATATGGTTTTCTAACCGCTATCGGGTATTTACTCAACCCGTGCATCTCCTCACATACAAAGGAGTTCATAGTTTGCGTTATCGTTATACTTTGATCGATAGCTTGTGTGTGTTTGCATATTTCCTTGTTTGAAGACTACCCGATCTACGGGTTTCTAGTCAATTAATACTCACTTTGAGTCGGTTTGTGCACTATATTAGACCACACCGGCATACAAGTATGTTAGCTCATACAACATACAACAAGGCATACATAATCAAACAAGGGATTATTATCATGCTTTAATCTTGATTAAGCCGGCACACAAACACACAAATCAACGTAACTCGGTTAGCATACGGGGCATGAGAAAATCATACCTTTCACCGGAGTTAGCTTTACAGTGTGACCTCCCGTTCCTCGGTTCACACTTGTTCCACTGATAACATTCAAATGTTTCTATTAACATTAAGGTGTTACAGAATGTAAAACTACTCCCGTACTTAACCCCGTTATCCCGTTTAAGTTTAGTTTTACTCATGTGTTCTTAAGTTCACATCTTTCTCATTCACTCTTAGCACTTGTTTACACTTCTTAGGACCTTTACATGTCCCCAAAAGGCCTAAACATCATCTAAAACCATTACCATTCACTTCCCCATCATTAGGACATTTAACAACACTTTCTGGTGGATTTTTGGGGTGGTCCGGGTTTGTGTCCGGGGTTATAAACCCGGACCAAACACAGATTTCAGTTTCTGGACGTTTTTTACTATGGTCCGGGTTTATGTACCGGGATACAAACCCGGACCAACCTCTGTAATGTGTTTCTGGCATGTTTTTGGGGTGGTCCGGGTTTGTGTACCGGTTTACAAACCCGAACCAACCCTGGAACTGTCAAAATTTACAGTTTTTGTCCAGTTTTCAAACCCCTAATCCACCTCTAATCATTCCCTAATCATTCCACATGTTTTCTAAATTTTTAAACACCTCTAAGCATGCTCTAATCCTCTTCAAACCATAGGTTCAACCCTTACTCAATTTCTTGCCCATTTCTACAATTTTTTCCTTCTCTGTTACATTATGCACAACAGTGCATTTTAAAACTTCTTTTGATGTTTCATAGCCTTCCACCAACTTACCAAATCATTCCTATAATGTCATCTCTAGCACTTCATGCTTGCATTATTCTCATTTCAAGCTCTACCCCAAACACATATCTCTCCCTAGTAAAATTCTCAAGTGACTAACCATTAATTTTTCATCTCTGTAACATGCCTAGATTCTTCCCTCCCAACAAACACTCAAGTCCATTAAGTTCTAGATAAATTTTGACAGAACCTCCCCTAGAATTCCATCATTCTCACCAAATTATCTTGTTCACTCAAATCAGTCCAACGCCCCTGCTCATTTAACAACACAACAACTACAACAATACATTAATTCCCACCTTGTTACCACATATGTAACATTTTAATCCCAAGGCTTATTATCCACACTTAAACTACATTAACAACCTCATTACTTGTTCAACCTTGTAGTTTCATGACTACACTACACATTGACATTCAATCCACATTGAAAATCTATTTCCCAAAGACAACAATTCAACTCAAGGTAAGTACAATGCCTTGCTAGTTTCGGTTTTTCTTCCTTCCTTCCTTCCTTCCTTCTCCTCTTGTTCTTTATTTTTATTCTTGGTCTACCAAATGAGGCAAGCTACAGCCATGCCCAAACGACACACAACCACCACCAAGTCAATTACCACTCTTGATATCAAACCCTAGAATTTTAAGGAGGGTTCTTAAGGTTTTTAAGGAGGCATTACCTTGCAATTTTAAGTGGAGCTCTTGGGCAACAAATCTAGCAATTCCATCCCTTAATGAAGATCAACAATCGGCTGGACATGGAAGAAAGGGGAAGCTCACGTTGGAAATTTCCAAAGAAATATATAAGAGAGTCTAGAATGATGAGCTCTTAAGCTTATTTTTACCTTGGAGTAATAAGGATGATATGGAGATCCAAAAACTATTATTCACGCTTCAAAATGGCATTTAGCCATGGTGATGAAGGTGGAGTTTTTCAGCTTTTGAAGGGTGGAACTTGTTCCTTGTGAAGAGGGGAATCCAACGGTAGTAATTTTATGGAGTTTGGAGTTGATTTGAGTGTTCACTAGAAGAAAGAAGAGAGGTGCTATGTGGGCATGGGAAAATCTCCATCGGAGCTAGCAAGGAAGAAGAAGAGGGCTCTGGTGGGCAGAGAAAGAAAAACGTGTGGGAGTTAGAATAGAAGAGAGAGAGTGTTAAAAGTACTTTTCTACTTTTCTTTTCTTCCTTTTTCTTTTCTTTCTTTCTTTACTAACTAGCTAACAAGAGAGGGAGGCTGATTAAGTTAAAAAAAATCTGCCCACTATATACATATATGCTGGAGCATTTTTCGGTTTTTGACAGAAAACGTTCGTTATTTTACCCGGTTTGGCACTATTCACTAACTGGGCCTGTTTTTTGGATTTTTCTCGTTTCTTTATTTTTAATGGTTATTAAGCTTCCATTAATACTTAATTATAGTTATTTAATCAACTATAATTTTTACGGGTCCGTTTGACCACTTAAAGTTGCGTTTTCGGGTTTTCTCGAAAAGCGTGCTTTAAAACTCCGTTAGCGTTTTAATCCATTATTTAGATCCGTTTTCTTCGGGAATCATTCCCGTATACTAATTAGGCCTAACTAAGCCTTAAGAATCCATCTCGGACCCTTACGAGACCATATATCTCTTATACTCATTAAATGCGCATTTTAGCATTTTTTCACTTTTCAAGCATTTTCTCTTTACTTTTGGTTTTATTCTCTTTACCAATACTCTTTAGGCACCATTTGGCCTTAAATAATCGTATTAGAATAATTTAACCACCATTTTTAGATCCGGGGTATTAAAATCTACCCCCCTTAGGAACTTTGTCCTCAAAGTTGGTGAATCTAATATGTTACTCTCATGGGCGTACTACGCCAAGGTTATAATACACGTATAACCTTACAGACTTCACAAGTCATTCTCATTTCACACTACACATACTACACACATATCACAGCATGTATAGCAATCAAAAATACTCTTTGCATTCTCTCCATGGAATCGATCCGAAGACAAGAAGGCACCACAGTCCTTGAATCCATGTCGAGTAATACACCGCCGATCCCTCAGGTACCGGTCACGTTGGACACTTACGCTCTCTGGTCCACGACCGTTTCATGACAAATGGGCACTTACTCTCTCTGGCCCACGGTCCCTTCGGTTCTGATCAAAACGTTGCACATATACATATCCTCAGGCACTCTGGTTGACTCACTCAACACAGGATCGTCTCAGGGTACTCTCCCCGTCTCGCTGCCTTTGGAAAAATCACACACTGTCACCGCCCCAACCGGTCACTTAGGACCGCTGCACGTACGGTGCAATGGTTTCAAAACTAATACACGCCCACCGTTCTACCGGTCATCAAAACTTAAGGCCACAGCCATCGGCGGGTGATAGCGGTTTCAAAACCAGTTTTCATTTCCATCATCATACATGAAGAAAATTCTTTTGTAAATTCCATTTGAAAATTCTTTTTAAAACATCACACAACTCCAAGTTCGGTTTATGGTAGTTGCATCTTTTCTTAGCGTGATTACTTGTGACCACTTATAGGGAGCTTCAAGAATCATCCAACCCTGATGTGATCAGCATCAGTGTTGAACTATCCTTCCACCCTAATTTGTGTTCGGTTTCCCTTGATCGCTAGCAGATCAAGTTCCACCTCCCACGTCAGTTTCAAACAAGCAGATAGTCAAACATTTTCGTTTTCTATCTTTTACTCTTTCTAGTCATATTCATAAAACAATCCATTTTAACTTATCTCAAATTCCTAGAACTTAGGTCATCCGTCATTATCAATTTTCTTTGCTTACTTTACCTAAGCAACTCATGACCTCATTTTCTCAAATTGTTACTCAATTTAAAACACACAACATACAACTCCAAAGGATGGAACTCACTTCATCAATCATTCTCAAATAAAATCACCTAGGGAACTCACTCCCTACAAGGTTACACATCGGTTTCATACCGATTCATACTCATCATATCTCATGTCTAATCTCAATAGACATATGCTATGGGGATTCTCATTCCCTAGGAGTCTCTCTACTCCTCTTTTCATAATTATTCTATACTCGTTACTTGCATCTCTCATGCACATTAATCATAATTACACAATGAATGGGTACATATGTTTATGTAACATAAGTTCCAATCATCAAAATAGTTTCTTTTATGCTATGCACCGAGTAGTTTACGCACCTATACGTAAAACATACTCTAAGCGGTTTCTCGCCCTACCCCCCTTAAACGGGGTTACGCCCGCGTAATCGACCACATGTTACTACTGAACATTGGTTCACTAATTCTGCATCACGAAGTGTTTTAACTTCGATGCGGTTAATTAACTCATAACCTTTTTGGTTTCAAGGTGTTTAGGATTAGCTATTTACTCATATTAGCCAGGTATTCTTAACCTTTGAATTACGGCCCGCAAGCTTTTGCTGCGTGACCTGATAACTAGAGCTTAATTCGCCCTTTTGGTATTCTCAATGTATTACTCACTCCCTTTTTATCCCTTTGTGTCTTGGGAACAAAGGTTTCTCAATCGTCGCTTGGTATCTCTTACCGTATGCGAATTCGATGAGTTGTAGATTTTCTCTCCAGTTCTCTGGAAATCTACTTCGTATAGCGTTGTATACCTTCGTGGTATCTCTTACTTTTTTTGACTTATTGTCGGTTGAGGTCAAGCTACTACTTAGTATGTAGTGCTCCCTCGATAAATTTTATGTTAGTTTACTTGTTTCAGTACAAGAACTCTTCATTCATACCACTATGCATTTACCATCCATCGGTCCTGGGACCTGTGGGTTACTGCCCACATTCTTGGTGCATCCTTGGCCAATGGCCACACGGTTATTTCACTAGATTCTCGCTCAACATGATTCATTTCTCAATTCCTAGCTCTCCCACTCGATCATTACAGCACAAGTGCAATGCCAAAACACTCAGTCATACAGAGTGCAGAAGCGTAAACCCTTGGCAGTAAATCTCTCATGAGATAGGAATGAACATGTCTCCTTTACTATCTTTTCTCATCAGCTTCATATAACTATCTGATTACACTCTTACAATGGTCGCTCATTGCGTACCATGCTCTTACTCATTAAACATTCGCTTATATGGCATCTGCCACTACTTTAGCTTCCGCTCATATACTCCTACCATTTATACTATGGCTTGCCATTCACTTGGCTCAATAGGATATACTACTCTAAACTCTCTACGCTTATTGCGCATTGTTTACTCGGCAATTCATATTGCACACATACAGTGTTTACTACTCATCCGATTATCCTCTCGAGTTCCTTCCACTGCTATCAAAGCCTTTCTACATACTATTACTATTCTATTTACTCCTTGGCAATAAACACATGCTCAAGTTTCTCTACACCGCTTTAGCGGTTTCACATTACATACATAGGTGGTAGCCTTTCTCTGGAGGATTCACGCAATTACCGCTCCATAGGCCCCATAATAACAAGTGGTGTCCCCACTCCGAGGTAGTGGTTCATTCTCCACCGTTTCTTTTATGCCTTTATGCATAGGTTTTGTACGTTTAAATCTACGAACGGTAGTTGGTTTTTCCGGCTTACAAGCCACTTTGCCTCGAGCCATATTCTGTGCGGCTGTTTATACAAGTTTCTACTTCTCCGTACACCATTAGATGGTTTGGAGGTATTGCTGGGCTCTTTGACATAGCTGTCTCATCACGCTTCCGAACCTGGAAGGCCCTTTAAGTATGCTGATATTAATTCATGCCCTCTGGCAGTTTAGGGTATCCCATGTTACGTGGGATCCCTTTGGGTTCTACCCGAGTGTTCGCTTTAACACTTGTGTTCTCAACACAATGTTTCATTCAACTACTATTGACTTTTGGTACCCTTCACGGATTGCTCCTGGGTGTTACTGAGTTGCGCCATTACATTTGGCTTGATCTCATGGGTATGTTCAGTTCCTTACCCCGCCTTGCGGCTATATACTTGACTATCCCGTTCAGGGTTATGGAATCTCCCGTTATTGGGTAGATCATTGGTACTTTTCCTTAACCTTCTTTGGTCAGGTCGTTATCCTCTTCAGTGAACATTAATATGTTCATTTTAGGCATTATGCCGTATTGCTTACGCTGGTATTCATTCCAGTTATTAGGTATTTCCTCCTCGTTTTCTAAGACATATCCAATGTCTATGCTCATTACTCTGTGCTTCTCGCACTTATTAACGCTATATCCTTAGGTCTGTCACCTTACTGGGTTCTAGACTCCTTTATCTTGGTAAGCTTCTTTGTGTTCTTCGACCATTCGAGGTGTCCAACTGTCTTGGTTTGAATTGGCTCTTTCGTCCGTAGTTTGGAGTGGGCTACTTCCCGTGCTCCATACCCTACTTGTGTACATACATGGAGTATCATATTGACACGTTACCACTTACCCGACTAACTCATAGTTGGTCTGTCAGGACCACAAGCTCCTTCGGAGTGCGGTCATCCCATGTCTCGTTTAGTACACTGTAGTGTCGGTCACATGTCTAGGTGAAGTATTCTATTGCCAACTCCTCTTATATCGTTCTACGATAACTTACCGTGGTTCTCTGGTTTGGTTTTTAAGATTCGGGGGGTTTTGGAAAATTTTTGCGTTTGAAACGAAAATTTGGGGTTTGAAAATAAAATCTTCACGACACTTCAATGCCGGTTGGTTCTTACCAGGTCTAGCTTCTCGCCGACTGGTATGCTTTTCAATACAGTGGTCAGGCAGTTAGGCCTTTCCAAGGTTTCGTTTCCAGAATTATCAAGGTTTGTGGTGCTATATTGGCTTCTCTCGCCATCCTGGTACTTGCTAAGTACTGGTCGCTTGTCAAAGCTCCTCTTAATAGTCCCGATTTTACTGCACTTGCCGTGGAAAGTGCGCGGTACAGACGGTTTTTAGGTTAACTCATACCGGTCACGGTATTGTTCGCATTATATTGGTAGCCTTGTCGGCTCTTCCTTTGATCCTTTGGTCGGATAACTGCTCGTCGGAGCTACTACTTGTTCATCTTGACACGTATGTCATCCATTTGGGTGCTTCTCCAATCTCGGAGTTCCCTATTCACTTAATTCTGTGTTCTACCTCGTTGCTCGTTCCCACATCTTTACTGTGGTTACCGAGGTTTAATTCATTTAAGCACTACTTCAGTAGCCCTATTCGGGTATGTCCCGTAAATATGCTCGTAGTTGTCTGAGCTATGTCGGTTAGGTTTTGTGACCTTTTTGGGTGTGGTAGGGTGGGTGTACCTGCTCTTGACTAAATTCTTAGTCGGTTAATATACCGTTGGTGGTATTATTTAACTATGGCGGTCCGTAGACTCGTGTCCCGGTTCTCGTAACTTCCCACGATTCCGCCTTGTTGCACTGTTGGTGCTTTCCTCCTTGCTGCTGCTCGGCCAACCAGGTTCTCGCGACTGCTAGGCATGTCGCCCCATGCTGCCACAGATTCTGGTCTCCTTTGAATAGGATGTCTCGATCTCCCGCCTTTGAGTGCAGTTATTGTCATTCAAACGGGATCCGTCTTCGGGATTTCCGGTTCTCGGGATCTACCGCATGACAGGTTCTGGTTCATATGGAAGTATTTAACAACTGCCAGATCGGGTTTTCCCGTCTCTCTGGTGTTCTTTCCCGGGCTTTTAATACGGGGGTTGTGGAGGGCGGGTCTGGTATTGTAGGTATCCAGAACATTCTGGAAGTTCCTAACTAGCGCATCTCTCACGCTATCACTCAACCCTTAGCCCTAAGTCTCTGATTCCTAACTCGGTATTTCCTAGGCTCGATATTTCCACTCATCAGAGCGATACTTCGCTCTGATACCATTTTTGTAACACCCCAACTGCTAATCTCGTCATTACCTCTTAAACTGTTATAAAATACCATTAAACTCGTAGCGGAACTCTAACTACAACAGAGGGTGATACAACGCCGTTAGCCACCCTCGTGGCTAACCAGGCCTAACTCACATACAGTAACGGTCTGATGGACTGGAACAACCGAGTACACAATGCAAATACAATACTCAAATCACTTCCTTGCTATACCAAGTCTACAATATATGGATGTCGATAACATATTCGGACTTACACCTCATTCAAGTACATAAGTAATTAAAGACTAACTACCCATGCTGACCACCGACCCCGTCCTACTCTAGAACGGTATCGTCTTCGGTGTACCTGCGAATAGAAACGATGCCCCTAGGGGCTCAGCTTAAAGCTGCATATGAAATTCGCATATACCACGTGCTAACCGCGGTACGCCGACTACTTTTGGTCGAGAGCATGGAGATTCATTTTAATTCAATCAACATGCAACATAGCAATACATTATATATGTACACTACACAAGGATTCATATTCATCTATGGAAGACAATCCTTAACTAACATAACAAGGTTGTTAGTTGTATCAAATTACTCTTAGGCCTTGAAGGTTATACCTCGCTATGCCTTGGTTACTCATTCAATAACTCCCATTCACTCGGGTTACTTATTCTTATCTCGCCCATTCTCTCGGGTTACTCATTCTTAACTCACCCACTCTCTTGGGTTACTTATACTTATCTCACCCACACTCATGGGTTACTACTACTCAAGCTCTTGTAGATTCTCGAGACACTACAGGTCTCCTATGTCACGCTTGTTTCTCTTAAAACTTACTTAAGCCAAAACACATGGCACTCGAGCATAGTACAACTAGCTCCCGGAACTCTCTCTTAGTTCCTACTACTTACACATAGGTCCAACTACTCTCGGACTACTCACATTCCCATGCACCCCTGTCTCGGAGTTGTAATATAATTATGTATATTAGTCTAGGAGCATCTCTCTCGATGCTCCTAATGATTAGGGAACAATACTTAAATTCGGGTAATCTTAGTTTCAAGGGTTACCCATACATTTCAAATACTTACACTTACGGTTATTTTCTTATACCGGGTAAAATCCTCATATAGGAGGTCGACCATGTCTCAAGGGAGTTACTTAGTCCCATAGGTCTCTTTTACCTTTCTTATAAGTTCACATCTTTAAACTAACTTCAATCCTCACTACGGAGGTTCATTTACCTCTCCACTCTTATGTATTCCTTGGATTGTTTCAATATGGTTTTCTAACCGCTATCGGGTATTTACTCAACCCGTGCATCTCCTCACATACAAAGGAGTTCATAGTTTGCGTTATCGTTATACTTTGATCAATAGCTTGTGTGTGTTTGCATATTTTCATTGTTTATGAGACTACCCGATCTATGGGTTTCTAGTCAATTAATACTCACTTTGAGTCGGTCTATGCACTATATTAGACCACACCGGCATACAAGTATGTTAGCTCATACAACATACAACAAGACATACATAATCAAACAAGGGATTATAATCATGCTTTAATCTTGATTAAGCCGGCACACAAACACACAAATCAACGTAACTCGGTTAGCATACGGGGCATAAGAAAATCATACCTTTCACCGGGGTTAGCTTTACCGTGTGACCTCCCGTTCCTCGGTTCACACTTGTTCCACTGATAACATTCAAATGTTTCTATTAACATTAAGGTGTTACGGAATGTAAAGCTAATACTCCTGTACTTAACCCCGTTATCCCGTTGAATTTAGTTTTACTCATGTGTTCTTAAGTTCACATCTTTCTCATTCACTCTTAGCACTTGTTTACACTTCTTAGGACCTTTACATGTCCCCAAACAAGGCCTAAACATCATCTAAAACCATTACCATTCACTTCCCCATCATTAGGACACTTAAAAACACTTTCTGGTGGATTTTTGGGGTGGTCCGGGTTTGTGTCCGAGGTTACAAACCCGGACCAAACACAGATTTTAGTTTCTGGACGTTTTTTACTATGGTCCGGGCTTGTGTACCGGGATACAAACCCGGACCAACCTCTGTAATGTGTTTCTGGCATGTTTTGGGGTGGTCCGGGTTTGTGTACCGGTTTGCAAACCCGGACCAACCCTGAAACTGTCAAAATTTACAGTTTTTGTCCAGTTTTCAAACCCCTAATCCATCTCTAATCATTCCCAATCATTACACATGTTTTCTACATGTTTAAACACCTCTAAGCATGCTATAAACCTCTTCAAACCATAGGTTCAACCCTTACTCAACTTCTTCCCATTTCTACAATTTTTTCCTTCTCTGTTACATTATGCACAACAGTGCATTTTAAAACTTCTTTTGATGTTTCATAGCCTTCCACCAACTTACCAAATCATTCCTATAATGTCATCTCTAGCACTTCATGCTTGCATTATTCTCATTTCAAGCTCTACCCCAAACACATATCTCTCCCTAGTAAAATTCTCAAGTGACTAACCATTAATTTTTCATCTCTGTAACATGCCTAGATTCTTCCCTCCCAACAAACACTCAAGTCCATTAAGTTCTAGATAAATTTTGACAGAACCTCCCCTAGAATTCCATCATTATCACCAAATTATCTTGTTCACTCAAATCAGTCCAACGCCCCTGCTCATTTAACAACACAACAACTACAACAATACATTAATTCCCACCTTGTTACCACATATGTAACATTTTAACCCCAAGGCTTATTATCCACACTTAAAATACATTAACAACCTCATTACTTGTTCAACCTTGTAGTTTCATGACTACACTACACATTGACATTCAATCCACATTGAAAATCTATTTCCCAAAGACAACAATTCAACTCAAGGTAAGTTCAATACCTTGCTTGTTTCGGTTTTTCTTCCTTCCTTCCTTCCTTCTCCTCTTGTTCTTTCTTTTTATTCTTGGTCTACCAAATGAGGCAAGCTACAGCCATTCCCAAACGACACACAACCACCACCAAGTCAATTACCACTCTTGATATCAAACCCTAGAATTTTAAGAAGGGTTCCAAAGGTTTTTAAGGAGGCATTACCTTGCACTTTTAAGTGGAGCTCTTGGGCAACAAAGCTAGCAATTCCAGCCCTTAATGAAGATCAACAATCGGCTGGACATGGAAGAAAGGGGAAGCTCACGTTGGAAATTTCCAAAGAAATATATAAGAGAGTCTAGAATGATGAGCTCTTAAGCTTATTTTTACCTTGGAGTAATAAGGAGGAGATGGAGATCCAAATACTATTATTCACGCTTCAAAATGGCATTTAGACATGGTGATGAAGGTGGAGTTTTTCAGCTTTTGAAGGGTGGAACTTGTTCCTTGTGAAGAGGGGAATCCAACGGTAGTAATTTTGTGGAGTTTGGAGTTGATTTGAGTGTTCACTAGAAGAAAGAGAGAGGTGCTGTGTGGGCATGGGAAAATCGCCATCGGAGCTAGCAAGGAAGAAGAAGAGGGCTCTGTTGGCCAGAGAAAGAAAAACGTGTGGGAGTTAGAATAGAAGAGAGAGAGTGTTAAAAGTACTTTTCTACTTTTCTTTTCTTTTCTTCCTTTTTCTTTTCTTTCTTTCTTTACTAACTAGCTAACAAGAGAGGGAGGCTGATTAAGTTAAAAAAAATCGGCCCACTATATACATATATGCTGGAGCGTTTTTCAGTTTTTGACAGAAAACGCTCGTTATTTTACCCGGTTTGGCACTATTCACTAACCGGGCCCGTTTTTCGGATTTTTCTCGTTTCTTTATTTTTAATGGTTATTAAGCTTCCATTAATACTTAATTATAGTTATTTAATCAACTATAATTTTTACGGGTCCGTTTGACCACTTAAAGTTACGTTTTCGGGTTTTCTCGAAAAGCGTGCTTTAAAACTCTGTTAGCGTTTTAATCCATTATTTGGATCCGTTTTCTTCGGGAATCATTCCCGTATAATAATTAGGCCTAACTAAGCCTTAGGAATCCATCTTGGACCCTTACGAGACCATATATCTCTTATACTCATTAAATGCGCATTTTAGCGTTTTTTTCGCTTTTCAAGCGTTTTCTCTTTACTTTTGGTTTTATTCTCTTTACCAATACTCTTTAGGAACCATTTGGCCTTAAATATTTGTATTAGAATAATTTAACCACCATTTTTAGATCCGGGGTATTAAAGATTGGGTATAATGTCTTCTTCTATGAAGAACAATATTCTCCCGATGGTCTCGGTGGTTGCCATGGGAATCCCATCCCGTTCGTTGACCATTGATGTGATGGCGTTAGGCATTTGCCTTAGTGTGTTTATACTGGTATTCATCCCCGCTAACATGCTTGCTTCTGGATTCTTGAGACATCCAATGTCTTTACTCAATTGTTAGTGCTTCTCGCACTTCTTACTCTTAATTACCCTCTTGGAGTGAGTCTTGATTCCCTTAGCTTTGTAAGCTTATCTTAGTTACTTCAATCGTTCGAGGTATCCAACTGTTCTGGTTTGAATTTACTTTATGGTCTGTAGAACGGAGTCGACTACTTCCGTGTTTCGTACACTACTTGTATACATATGTGAGGTACCTTACTGGTACATTACTACTTACCTGACTAACTCATAGATAGGTCTGTCAGGCCCGCATGCTCACTCGGAGTGCGGTCGTCCCACCTCCCGTTTTTGGTACACTCGTAGTGCTCGTCACACGCCACGGTGAAGTATCCTATTGTCAACTCCTCTTGTATCATTCTATGATAACTTACTGTGATTCTATGGTTTGGTTTTGAAATCTGAGGTTTTAAAAGAAATATTTGGGTTTGAAAGAAATTTTTCGTGGTGTACCATGTCTGGGGGTCTTGACCAAGTCTAGCTTCTCGCGAATAAAAATGTTCGTTAATACGATGGTCAGGTCGCTAGGCCTTTCCAAGGTTTCGTTCTTCGAATTCTTAGGATTGGTGATCCTATATTTGCTTCACTGTTATGGTGGTACTTTAGTAAGTACTTGTTGGTCAGGCCCGCATGCTCACTCGGAGTGCGGTCGTCCCACCTCCCGTTTTTGGTACACTCGTAGTGCTCGTCACACGCTTAGGTGAAGTATTCTATTGTCAACTCCTCTTGTATCATTCTATGATAACTTACTGTGATTCTATGGTTTGGTTTCGAAATCTGAGGTTTTAAAAGAAATATTTGGGTTTGAAAGAAAAGTTTGAAAGAAATTTTTTGTGGTGTACCATGTCTGGGGGTCTTGACCAAGTCTAGCTTCTTGCTGACTGGTATGTTCGTTAATACGATGGTCAGGTCGCTAGGCCTTTCCAAGGTTTCGTTCTTCGAATTCTTAGGATTGGTGATCCTATATTTGCTTCACTGTTATGGTGGTACTTTAATAAGTACTTGTTGGTCATTAAAGGTTTTCCAAATAGCCCTGTTGTTGTTGCACTTGCCCTGGCAAGTGCCCTGGTAGGTCGGTTTTCAGGTTAACATATACCGGTTATGGTATTGTTTCCATCCATATTTGGCGGTTTTAGTGGATATTCCTTTGATCTTAGTGCTCAATCTCATGAGTAGCTTCTCAGTGTTCTTGACATGATTGTCATTAATCCGGGTGTTTTCCCGATCCTTGGGGTTCTCCATGTACCTTGCTTCGTTGCTCGTTCCCACACTTGTACTGGGGTTATAGAGAAGTGACTTACCCTTAGAAACTACGTCGTAGTCCTGTGGGTGTAAGTTTCATGATTACTCTCATAGTTGTCTGTACTATGTTATTCGGGTATTACGGCCTCTTGGCGTTGTAGGTTTGGAGTTATCCAACCTTGACTAATTCCTTAGTCGGTTTGTATGCCATTGACGGTATCGTCAAACGTTTGTAGTCCGCAGACTCTCTTGTCTCGGGTCTTGTTACTCCGCCTTTTTCGCTTCATTGTGCAGTTGTGCTTCCCTCTTGTTGGCTACGCATGGTTCTCGCGACTGCGAAGCACGTCGCCCCATACTGCCGCAAATTTCATCATCCTATGGTTAGGATTCTCAATCGTTCGCCACTAAGTGCGGTTATTGTCGTTCAAACAGGAACCGTCTTCGGGATTTCCAGTTCTTGGAATCTACCGTATGACTGGTTCTTTCTCTTACAAGATTTATTCTTACAACTGCCAGATCGGGTTTCCCGAGTAAGAGAGGTCTTTCCATCTCTCTGGTGTTTCCTTTCCCAACTTTATAACATGGGATGCGGTGGGCGGGTATGGTTATTGTAGGTTTCGGGTTCACCCAGAAGTTCCTATCTAGCGTACCTCTCACGCTAACACTCAACCCTTAGCCCTATGTCTCTAATTCCAAACTCGGTATTTTCCTAAACTCGGTATTTCAACCATCAGAGCGATACATTGCTCTGATACCACATTTTGTAACACCCCTACCGTTAATCCAGTAATTATCTCCTAATCCATCTCAATCATCAATATCAAAGCAGCAAATTCATTACAAACGGTGGGTGATACAATGCCGTTAGTCACCCACGTGACTAACAAGGGCAATTCCAAATTAATATCCAAATTACCATATCGGTCTGATGAACTTGAATACCGAGTAACCAAACAATACTAATACATTCCATTCCTTTACCGATTCAAATACAAATACAACCTCAATCAATTCTATACCGAGTCTCTACATTCTAAAGATTGCCGATAACATTTCGGACTTATAATTCAACCTTTACAATATATAAATGTTCCTAATCAACTACCCATGTTCAACCGCCATCCCCGTCCTACACTCGAACAGAATCGGCTCTAAGGTACCTGTAAATAAAAACGGGGCCCTTAGGGGCTCAGCAATTTGCTAGCATGAAATTCGCATACCCCACGTGCTAACGGGGGTACACCGACTACTTTGTCGAGAACATGAGATTCATTTTAATTCAATAATCATGCTCGTATTCAAAGGCATTCAAACAAGGAATACAATAACAACTAACACAACAAGTTTGTTAGTTAGTAATAACTTACTCTTAGGCCTTGAGGGTTTCTACCTCACTATGCCTTAGTCACTTATTCACTACCGTACCCATTCTCTTAGGTTACTCTTACTCAAGCTCTCTTATCTCAGTCTCAATTCAAGTTCTACAACTCTCGTTCATAATTCTCAACTCAATCCGCAAAGTTCTCAAACTTCAACTCTCAAATTCTCAAGTTTAATCTAAATTCTCAAATTCTCAAGTTTCAATATCAAATTCTCAAACTCAATCTCAATTCTCATAGGGATATCATTTAAGTCATTACCCATGACCTCCAGGCAGAGTCATACACAAGACTCACCACCGGGCTTTCAAATACAAGTCTTAATTCCCCGGTTTCGACCCTACTCTGGGTCTAGCATAGTGGGAATGTTTGACTATCAAACGGAACTATACACTTAGCTCCTCAAATTCTCAACGTTTGTATCTCTACCGGACTACTAAATTTCCCAAATACTCCTCTCTCAGAGTTATATTATAATCATAAAGATTAGCCTAGAAGTATCTCTCTCGATAACATCTAATGGCTTAGGGAATTTTCTCAATGTCTAGTATTCTCAAATTTAAGGGTTTCCCCAACTTATCGAATACTTTTATGGTTGGGACATTTTCTTATATTGGTCGGTTCCTCATATTGTAGGTCGACTATCTTTTTAAAGGAGTTTGACGGTCCTTTAGATGCCTATTACTTTTCTCATAAGTTCTTTGTTTAGAACTATCATCATCCTCTAAGTAGAGGTTTATTATATCTTTCCACTATTATTGTTTCGTGGATTATTTCAATTCGGTTCTCTAACCAATATCGAGAGTTTACAAATCCCGTACCACTCTCTCACGTTCTAGTGAGTTCATCGGTTTACCTTATCATTATTCGTGATTCGATAGTTTTTGTGTTTTTCCACGTTTTCGATATTTTGCGAAACGACTCTTTCTATGAGTCACTAACCATTCAATACTCAATTACGTGTCGGTCTATAACGCTAAGTTAGACCGAACAATCATACAAGGGTGGTTAGTACACACAACATGCATCAAGATATACAATCAAGCAATAGAACATTTTTCATGCTTTTATCTTGATTAAGTCGACACACAAGCACACAAATCAGTGTAGCCACGTTAGCATATAGGGCATGAGAAAATCATACCTTTCACCATGGGTTCACTCTACCATGTCACCTCACATTGCTCGGTTCACACTTGATCCACTGATAACATTCCAAATGTTTCTATTACTATCAAGCTCGTACGATACGTAAACTTATTACTCCTGTACTTACCCCGTTGTCCCGTATCTTGGTTTTACTTAAGTGTACTTAGGTTCTCAACTTACTCATTCACTTCTCAACCTTTGATTATACTTCTAAGGACATTTAAATGTCACCAAAAAAGTCCTAATCATCATCTAAAACTAATACCAATCAATCCCCCATCATTAGAACCCTTTAAAACACTCTCGGGGAAATTCTGGAGGTGGTCTGGGACTTGGTCCTTACCCTAAGTTCCGGACCAATTAAGAATCAAACTTTCATAACAAAATCAGGGGTGGTCCGGGACCTTGTACCCAGCCTAAGTCCCGGACCAAGTGCAGTTTGTACTCTTGGCCACATTTTAAGGTATGGTCCAGGACTTCGTCCAAGGACCAAGTCCCAGACCCTGCTAAAAAGCTGTCAAATTGTCAAATTTCAATCCCATTTCAACCCCTAATTCACACCTAATCATTTCCTAATCTTTCCACATGTTTCCTACATGTTTAAACACCCTAAACCACTCCTTAAATCTTCCTAAATCATCAGTCCAATCCTTACTCAAATTCTTGCTCAATTCCTACATTTTCATTCTTACATTTTTGCATTTTGCACACTTGTGCATTTCTAACTTCTTCTTGATAGTTTACAACATCCTACCACCTTACCAAATCATTTATTGACCAAAACCAATTCATCTTAGGCATTCTCCTTTCTAGTTCTCAAAGTCTATTCATTTCCTTCAAGGCTTTACAACCTAGTTTCTCTCCAAACTCCAAGGCACCAATACACTAGTTTGCTACAGATTTTTGATCACTTAATTCCCCTCCTCCAACTACCATTTCAAGGTGATTACTCTACTCAAATCAACCCCATAAACACCTAAGTCCTCCAATTCACCAAGTCACCTTAAACTCTTAGTTTCTACTAAAAATTTGCCATAGTTTCCCTATAAACCTAACATATCCAAACTCATCAATTCTCACCTAAATCAATCCAAAACTAGCCACATCCATAAAGGGTCCTACCAGCACACAACATTTCATCAAGCTCATCCAAAATCTCATCAAGCACAATACTATACACAATCTCAAGTTGTATGACACTTAGGCCCTTAAACCAACACAAGTTCACAATTCTCTCTAATATCAACCAAACACATTTCCAACATATTTTGGGTTCATTATTTAACTTAACCCATCCTAAATTCTAAGGCAATTAAAATAAACATTAAGGTAGGTTTTCTTACCTTGAATACTCAAATTCTCTTTTAAATTCTCCTTTCCTCTTCTCCGCTTCTCTTGACTCAACATTGGCCAAGGCAATATAATTGCCCATTTCCAACCCAACATTCAACACAAGAAATGAGTCTAAGTAAATACATTTAATCTCATTTATTAAGAATGTTAAGGCACTAAGATTGGTAATTACCTTAAAGACCATAGAAATGGGTTTTTCCATGAATCAAAGGAGGGGCTCCAATCCACCATTGGAGACTTGGAAAATAGCTCAAACAAGGAAAGAGCAAGGCACCATGAGAGGCCAAAATTGGTCACAAGGAAAATGAAGAAGGAAATTGGTTTTTATGAATTTTCTTACCTTAAAACAAAGGGGAGACTCCAAGCTTCAAGAATCTCTACTTTTCTCTTCAAATGGGCTATACCCATGGAGATGAACTTCACCATTTTCAAAATTTGAAAAGAGAGAAAGATAGAGCTTGGTGAGAGGAAGAAGAATATGTAGTTGGTTTTTCATTTGGAGCTCTAATGTGACTTGAGCATGGAGAGAAAGGGGAGCAGCAATGGAAGCTACAAAATCACCAGAAATGGGGAGGAGGAAGAAGGAGAAACCGGTGGGAGAAGGAGGGAAGGAGAGAGAAGAGAAAAAGTGGGGAGAGAGAGGACCTTTTTACCTTTTGTACTTTTCCCACTTTTCTCTTTTGTTTATTTACTTATTAAGAGTCAAATGAGTCAAAAAGAGAGGGGTGAGTCAACATAAAAACCGTCCCCCTATTGTACATGATCTGGAGCATTTTTCATCTTTTACAAGAAACACTCGTTAATTTACCCGGATTTAGCACTATTCATTAACCGGGCCCGTTTTCCGGATTTTTCTCGTTTCTTTAATTTTAATGGTTCTTAAGCTTCCATTAATATTTAATTATAGTTATTTGATGGACTATAATTTTTATGGGTTCATTTGACCACTTGAAGTCATGTTTTTGGGGTTTCTCGAAAAACGTGCTCTAAAGCTTTATTAGTGTTTTTAATCTATTTTATGGATCCATTTTCTTCGGGAGTTATTCCTGTATATCAATTAGGCCTAACTAAACCTTATGAATCCATCTAGGACCCCAACCGAGGTCGTATTCCTCCTATGGTCACATAACGCTCATTTTTACGTTTTTTGCTTTTTAAGCATTTCCTCTTTTCTTTTGGCTTTATTTTCTTCACTGTAACACCCCAACTACAAACAACACACTTAACAACACTTGCAGCGGAAATCATAACTCACAACATAACTTAACTCCTTGGTGTTACACGCCGTTAGCCACCCACGTGACTAACAAGGCTAATATACATACATCGTACCGGTCTGATGGACTAAACTCCCGAGCAACTACACATTAATCCTGTTCCATGTTCAACATTCATCATACACTTACATTACAACTGTACTGAGTAATTACCAATTAACGCCGATACAATTTCGGTCTTACTACACCTACAGCACATCCACAATTTACATGACTACCCACATACAATCAACTACCCCGTCCTACTCTCGAACGGCCTCCAGTTCCTTGTACCTGAAACAGGAAAGAGAAGAAAGGGTGGCCCCCCAGGGGCTCAGCACCTTTGCTGGTATGGTAATCCCGCAGCCCGCATGCTACCGGGCCACGCACAACTAATTGTCGTCTTAGCATGCGATTGATTTTATTTAAACATACACAACTACACACATACTTCATGCTTAGAAGCAAACATCCATTAGTAGGACACAAACACCAAATTAACACACACAACATAACACACACTTCACTTAATAACATACACAAAACTTAGTTCCATTCTTCTTAGAGAATGTTCACTTTTCTTAGGATATGCCAGAGGTAATGTAAGTCCGGGCACCCCATTCATACATTTTCTTCACTTAAGTATGGTGGCCTCATATAGGACCGATCACAACATACACGATTTCCCCCTAACTCCAATAATGATGAGTTAGGTAAGCCTTGGTTAAGCTTGTGGGTGGTTGTAACTCAAGGAGGAGAAACAACCGTAACATAACAAAGAGGGAGTCAAAGCGAACTTAGGCATCAACACCCTACCAACATTACACATGATTTCCCTCCTAGCCCGATGTGGAGGTCGGGTAGGTAAGCTTTGGCTAAGCTAGTGGGAGGTCGAACATCCAAGAAGGATATGCAACCCTAACATAACAGCATGGGAGTAACTCACATATATACATCAACTCCCAAACAACACGCGCGACCGGAACGACCGTATTCCTCACCATACATAACATATACTTATTAGTTAGAGGTTCCTTTATGGAACTTATCACATACATACATTACATTGTGTTACTAACTCGGTTAGACACATCAGGGAAAATCACATCCCATTTCAACAACACGGATAACAGTATCCAATAACAACAACATACTGAACAAGTCACATACATCACACAAAGTCACCACATATACTAACGCACGGATAGCCGTAGTTAGAACGTTCCCGTGGGTTGGGACGTTTATTCCGATTACCGATCTTTTATGAGAACCTAAGGTCGGTTAACTATTATTTAACACATATTTTAGGTTAAACGGTATCGGAATTAATTACGCCACAATAATGAATTACTATAAACTCATTTCATGCTTTATCTTGCAAGGTGGCAAACACACAGAAAAACACATTGGCATACAAGCCGGTGTAATCCGGTAGGACACAGGTTGCAAGAAAACCATACCTGTCACCGAAGGTTCACTCTAACGTGCCATCACATGTTCTTCGAAAACTCTTGAACAACTGGTAACATTATAACTATCTTTATTAACATCGGGGTAATGTAATTATTTAACGACTAATGCACCCATGGTTAACCCCGTTCAGTAGTTTTATAACTTTACATTTTAACTTGTTTTGCTTTCACATTTTTATTACAACTCTTCACCACACAATTGCCGTTATAACTTACTTAACATGTCCTTAACAACCTTATAACATCCTTACTCACCAATCCCCATCATTGGGTACCATTTCCTACCCTTAAACAAGGTTTTTGCTCAAACTTACACTATGTCCGAACTTGTGTCCGAGCTTTCGAAGTTTGGACGCAAGTCGAGACTCAAATGGGTGAAAACTGACGAATGTCCGAACTTGTGTCCGAGCTTTGAAGTTCGGACACAAGCCGAGGCAAAATCCAAAGAAAATTTCTACCTGTCCGAACTTGTGTCCGAGCTTCCAAGTTCGGACACAAGTCGAGGCCGAATCTGAGGAAAACTTACATGCGTCCGAACTTGTGTCCGGACATCAAAGGTCGGACACAAGTCGAAGCAAAATAGTCTAGGAAAATTTTTCAAGTGTCCGAACTTCCTAGTTCGGACGGAAGTTCGGACACAACTTAAAACTCAGAAAATTTATAAAACGACGGGGCATGTCCGAACTTCCAAGTCCGGACGGAAGTTCGGGCGTACCCAAAAATTCAGCTAACAGGGGCAAATTCTACCCAGAATTGCACTTCTAATAAACCTACACTCAATCCTTGTTTCACAAGTTACAAACACCCATTCTTTTCCTTGAAATCCCAAATCATCAAGCACCATTTTGTTATCATTCTTGCACTCTCTCAACACTAAACAACCCAAGTAAACACCTAAATTCTCTCATCCATTAAACCATCATAAAACACTCATTTTCCATTAAGATTTTGCCATAACCTGCCCATAAACCTTACACATCCAAATCATCAATTTTCATCCTTCTCATTCCTAATCTAGCCACACCCTTACAAGGGTCCTAACAGCACATAACAAATCCTCAAATTCATCAACAACCACACAACCACCATAATCTCCATAACCACGATATCAATCACCGACTCAAAACATTTGTTCACAATCTCTCCAAAATCAATTAAACACATTCCAACACAGATTTTCAATCCATCATTTTGGGTTCTTTAATCTGTTTACCCATCCCAAACACTTAAACAATTATACACAAGGTTTAAGGTGAATTTCTTACCTCAATTTTACAAGCCTCTTTAATTCTCCTCTTGTTCCTCATCTTCTCCAAAATCGGTTAAGAGGGTATGGAGTTCCCAACTCTATCCCAACATCCAAGAACACAAAAACATACTTAATTAATTATCTAAACCCTTGGAATATCTCAATTCAATGAAAGGGCTAGAATACAAAGTTAGGGTTTACCTTTTTGAAGTTTATAAGAGGGATTCTCGCCCTTGAATCAAGAAGGAAATTACTCCACCATTGAAGGGTCAATTTGGAGCTCAAGAACAAGAAGAAAAACAAGGTATCAAAAATGGTGAAAAATCGATTACACCATGAGATGAAGGAAATATGACTTTTTCTTGGAAATTTTTACCTTAGAAGGAAGAGGAGACTCCAAGCTTCACATTGGTGCCATTTTCTCTTCAAATGGGGAAAACCCATGGAGGTCAACTTCATCCTTTTGAAATTTCGAAAAGAGAGGATGATAGAGGAAGAAGGATATGTGGTTTGTTTTTGATTTGGAGCTCAAATGGAGCTTGGGGATGAAGAGGAAGTGAGGAAGCCATTGTTGGCTTGTGGAGAACTCCATCGGCAGAGGAGGAGGGAGGAACCGGCTGGGAGAGAAAAGAGAGGAAAGAGAAAAGGAAAGAGAGAAATGAGAGGAGAGAGAGGGAGAGAGGGGTATAAGTGGTCCCTCTATTTTTTTTTTGCTTTTGACTTAATTAATTAGTTAACTAGTCTTATGTGAGTGGGCTGGTTACATAAATAAAAGCGGCCCACTACTGTAAACACGATGGAGCGTTTTTCGTCTTTTAACAGAAAACACTCGTTTATTTACCCAGTTTAGCACTATTCACTAACCGGGACCGTTTTCCGGAATTTTCTCATTCCTTTAATTTTAATGGCTATTAAACTCCCATTAATTTTTAATTATAGTTACATGATCAACTATTATTTATACGGGGTCATTTAGCTGTTTAAAGTCACGTTTTCGGGTTTTCTTGAAAAACGCGCTTTAAGACTCCGTTAGCGTTTTAACGCATTGTTTGGATCCGTTTTCTTCCGGAATTTTTCCCACATGTTCTTAATGTGTAATTAGGGTATAAAAATATATTTATAACTCTAATGAAGGTTATGTACCTCCTAAAATAATTAAATACGTATTTTCACATTTTGGGACTTTTACGCATTTCCCTTTTCTTTTTGGTTTTCCTTTCTTCACCAATGATCTTAAGGACTTAATTAGCCTTAGAAAATTATAATTACATAATTAAATAACACATTAAGGTTTGGGGTATTTCATTCACCATTATTCTTTAGGCACTATTAGGCCCTCAAATACCATATTAGAATCCTTTAATCACCATTTTTAAGTTCGGGGTATTTCAGCCAAAATAGGCCTTCTTTTTACCATTATGGCTTAAAAATTCACCACAATGCACCAAATCATTCAAGCAGGCTTGTATAGTGATTTAATATTACTGCCTCCACAGTATGGCACTCCATTACACATTCATAAAGCTATAAAAACGGCCTATATCAATGGTGCACCATAATTTGCAAGTAAATGAACCAACTAAAACAAAAAAACACTTGCATTACAATAAAAAAGCAAAATAACTTCAAATCTACCATTGAACCATCCACAAATGCATAGTACTTTTACTACATTATCCAAATAGTACTCAATACAACTTCATCATCAACAAGTGAGTAAATTCATGCAGACGAACTCCGGCCATTCCTCAAGCATCTCAACTATTTGAGGATCTTCATATTGGCCACCGCCGAGTAATTGTTCGTAAGCCTTGAAAAAAGAAACGGAACATTAACAAAAAACTACAAGTGTAACAACATGTAAACCGACATCATCATAAACTTCAAAGAATGTTATATACCTTGTCTAACGAATATTCTGGTAAAAAGGTCGACGTTGCTACTATGTCATGCATCCATGACATAGTATCCACATTCTGAATCCTCAGGCTACACTGGACACTATACATATACACATATTCACAATTATTCTTGCATGTGTACTATCAACATTTGTACACTAGTATTGACATTATCACATAAATTAAGTAATTAAGAATACTTTGACTACGTTCCAAGGAATTGTATTCTTTATTTGTCTTTCCATTGACATGAATGCAACTCTCATGGAACTATATATAAAACATACAATTTTAAATACACATAGTTACACTAGAAGTTTTGAAACAATATTATTAAGTAATAACAAATGTTGTTTAAGATAACTAGCTCACCTCAGTATCGTTGTTGAGATCCTTGGTTTCTTGGCACTCCTACCAAGTGAGTCCAACTGTATGATTCTTGGGTGTTTCATCACCAACACAAGCAATGGCAGTGTTGACTGTTCAAATATAACAATACAATTAAAATCATTATACAACTAGCACAATTTACAAATAGATTATACTAAGAGAAATAGTCAAAAACATACCCCGGCATAATATATGACTTGTTTGCACATTAATAGATGGCATTTGTCATATATTGCATATGGCTTTGAACGTCACTTGTCATGGTTGTTTCGGAGCACATAGCAGGACACATGAATCTAAAACTGTCATTTTGGTGGACTTTGAGCGCCTTATACAATAACATCAGTTATTTACTTTTTATTAAAAAAACTAATTTAACATTGATCCATGCATTCAAATAATATAAGGTAGTAGTCACTTACATGACGGTTGACTTGATGATTGACACATTTAACTAATCCCTCCGGAATACCTCGACGAAATCGATCATATATATATCCCGAATCAATGTGCTTGTCTTGCTGCAGCTTGATAGTGAAATATACACTGGTCATCCTTCACAGTGATTTAATCATTGTAAGGTGATATCAACAACAACGCCAAGTGCATAATTTTCAAGTTCGTTGACAAGCCAACCAATATCCTTTTCTCCACCAAATCAGCTCTAACCATGATATTGGTGGATGCCTTCAATTGTACTAGTGCAACAACACTTCTTCCTTTTCTTTTATCAGATTTTGGTTGGCTTATTTCCTAAGCTATTAATTAATTAAGCATATGGTTGCAAGGTGGTATATCAATAGTTTTAGAGCAATGATTCAATGTACTTACTTGCCCTGAGAGTCTGGCCAATCAAACTGGCCACTACACTGTCGTAGTTTGTGTAGAACGGAGTGTTGGTCTCTGTGGGATTGACACCGGTAAATCGACATCACCATACTCTGCAACAAAGTCATCCACAAGCACCCGTGCATGGTAATGTTGAAGTGGTTCACCATGCATAGTGTCATTTGGATTGGAGGGATAAAGTTTACTCCATGCCACCATGACATCCTGATTTCCAGATTGTAAAAACAATGTGCACTCACAGGGTGCCTGAATGTTATGTGGAAATGGTTTAGATGGATATTGTGAAATCCTAGTTCTATGATAAGATTAGACAGGTGAATAATCTTAATTCTCATAATTCTAATTTAAATGTTAGTCTAACCTGGAGAGATGTATAGGGAAACAGTTCAGCCATGTGGACACTACTTCCCCATACTGGTGTATTCGGCTCCTGATTGGGTGACTCAACTAGTGGTTGAGAAACCTCTTTGCTGTTAAACCTCTCTGATCGATACCTAGACATAGCCCTCGGCGATCCTCTGGTCAACACTCTAGTGAATTCTTTGCTCCATCTCAGATACCACTCTCAGATACCAACGTGCCCACCAAAACCAATGGCACGGCCTGGATGATCCTTCTTTCCAAGAGCGCGTGTTAGAGGATCATCATTCCTTTCTGAAATCCAAGTTGAAATACCCCTAAGGGTTATAAACCTAATTAAAGGTTAATCATGGGATTAGGAAGACTAATGAGCCTTAATGAATTAAGGAAGTATGTAAACTCCAAACACATTGTATAAATTAATATACAAAGTCCAAGAAGGTCACTAGACCTTATAATAATAATTGGACTAAAGAGGAGTATTATAAAGGAGCACTAGTAAAAAACGGGTCTTTTTCGGCCCCTTATTTTCGGCGGTTTTATCGTTGTAGCCGAAAAAGATAACGTAACAGACAAATTTTTGGCGGTTTATAGGTGAAAGCCGCCAAAAATTGTCATCTTAATGAGCAATTTTCGGCGGTTTGTACCAACAACCGCCGAAAATGTTACATTAAGAAGACAATTTTCGGCGGTTTTGACCTATAAACCGCTGAAAATTTGTGTTTTAATATCACCCGCGCCGGGTCGTCTTCCCCATTCATTCGCGCGCGACTGAAAATACATTTCGACTCTCTTCGTTTCGCCTCTGTATCGCCGCCCTATTTCTCCCCTTGTCCATGCGCCGTCTCCGCCTCTGAGTAGCCGCCGTCGCCGCCTCGCCCAAGTCGCGCCCAAGTCGCGCCCAAGTCTCCGCCCAAGTCCCGCCCAAGTCGCCGCCTGCTCGTTAATTGTCAATTTAGGTTAGTTTTTTTCAGTTTTCTAATATGGTTGATAAATTTGGTATTAATTTATTGTTTATAGGTGATTGTTGACTGATTTATGTGATTTGGAGTGTAATTGAGTAATTGTTTTGGTTGGAACTATTCAATTTGTGTTAATTGTACAAAATTGCTAGTTTTTCATTTGTATAAATAGGTTTTGTCATTTATAAAGAATAATTGACATGCATTTATATGTAAAGGTTGAATCATTATTCCTGTATCTGCTGCATCAGTCGGATACTAGTTTGCAGTCGGGGCTAGTCTCTTCACTCACGGTAATTAAAATGCATTGTAGTTTTAAGTGTTAATTGATTTATAATTATTATTTTTTGATTAGATATTGTTGATTCATAATTATTATTTTTGATTAGATAACCAAATAATAACTAGTTTAAGTGTTGAACATTGTGTTAATTATACAAAATTGCTAGTTTTTCATTTGTATAAGTAGGTTTTGTCATTTATAAAGAATTGAAATACCCCAAACCTAAGTATGCTAAGTAAACATCAAATCATGATGTATTAAGGCTAAAATATGCCTTAGAAAGATTGGTAGACAATTTAAACTAAGGAAAACACAAGAAAGTGCCTTAAGGGCAATCAGGGCAAAAACGTGCTCTAAGCTTGGAGAGACTTGGGTGAGTACCCAAATATCATGATAAGACCATAGTAATATCCTAATGGTCATTTTAAATCAATTAGCAAAGAAAACCAAGCTTGAAAACAAGTTAAAACACAAAATGTGCTTTAAGAAGTCTTAAAGCACATTTTTGAGAAATTGTCTTAGAATTGAGTTTTGAGTGGCTAAATGTCCATCATTACTCTTTAATCAACATGGTGTACTAATTAGTATCACATTAGGAGGTCTAAATCAATGGGAAATCAAAAATTTCCCGATTATGTGCCTTGATTAGTGAATAGTAACTATTTAGTGACTAGTTTAAGTTTTAATCAATATAAGTCAATTAATTGGTCAACAAAGACCATGTTAGCCTTATATTAATGGGTGGCCGGTTTTTATGTGGGGAGTCACCACATGAGTCATCAAATGAGAAAGGAAAAGAAGAGTAAAGTGAGAAAAGTTACTATTTGCTTTTAAAAGCAAATATCCTTATAAGCTACATTTTCTTCTTCTCTCCTTCATTCCTCTTCTTCACACGATTTCTTCTTCTCTTCTTTTGCTCCAAACCGTGAGAGCTCCATCCATGGTGCCTCCATCTCCAAATGCTCACCAAATGTTCATTTTAGCTCCAAATCAAAAACTAAACACATATTATTCTTAGTTAGGTCAAGACCTATCTTTCTATCTTTTCAAATCTTTCAAAGCTCCATTTTGGTGCCATGAGAAAACTCCATTGATGGGGGAAAATCAAGTTTGAAGAGCTCGTTAGCTTCTCCATTCTCTTAAGGTAAAGAAAATGTAAGAAAAACCATGTTTCCATCACCTCTTGTACATGGCCGAAAATTCCTTCTCATGGGGCTATGTTTTTATGCCTTGTTCTAGCTTGATTTATTCACCAAGGACTAGTGGAGGTCCTATTTCATTCAATGCCAAAGTCTACCTTGAGACTTCAAAGGTAATCATCCACTTTTATGCCTTAGAACACATTTTCTAACCTAGGTTTTCATTCCTTAAGGTTAGTGTATTGTTTAGTGCTCATATGAGTCATTGGTTATTGATTAGAACATTGGCAAGGAAAGTTTGAGTGGTGGCCGATATTCATTCAAGAAGAAGGCCTAAGGAGAAGTTAAGATAAGCTTGAGAAAACAAGGTAAAATGCTTACCTAATGGTGGTTTAAGTTTTAAGGAATGAGTTTAGATGAGTACCAATGTAGCCTAGGGCTTACATTAGGTAATGGGTTATGTAACCTAAGAAAAGGAACTTAAACAAGCTTATGAACTTGTGATTAAGGAGCTAATGAGAATGAGTTAGTAATATAAGTTTAAGGTGGATTCTAAGAGCATTATAACTACTATGAGATTGATGAGTGTATTTGCAGGTTGAAAGCTTATACATGTGGGAAATTCAGTGTTTAAGTTTAAGTCATTTAAGGGCCTAAGAGCCATGTCATCTAAGAGCCTTAGTGCTATGCAATTTAAGATTATTGCAATATATTGAGTATGATGTGAATAAGTTGATTTGGATGAGGAAATGTGATGAGAAAGGACTTGGTGTGTGTGAGGTTATTGTGTGAGAAAAACAATGCATTTGGGCATGAGAATATACTAGAGGAGCTATGGCAAAATTTGAGTAGAAAATAAGTGTTTAGGTGAAGGTGGTGAATCAATATGACCTAGGATTTACTAGGAGTCATTATGAAGAATTTGAGTGGAAATGAGTTAACTAAGGAGTTCTTAAGGATGAGAATGACCTAGAATGGTCTATGAGGAATTTAGAGTTTAGGTGGGTGTATTGAACACACCAAAGTCATGAGATGAGGAATATAAGACTTGAGCATAAGTTTAAGGAGAAGGTATGATGCTTAAGGTGATTAAGATATGTTCTAAGGGAATATAATGACTAAGGAAGTACTAGGAAGTTTTAGAGATTGTCTTGATGAAGAGGGGTAAGATAAGGTGTTGTAATGAGTGGTAATGACTTAGGCATTACCTTGGAGGATTTAGGAAACAAGAGAATGTAATTGAGTATTTAGAACTTAGGCAAATGTTGGTAAACAACTAGGAAGGAAATAAGGTGTTGGTGTATGGAAGCTTAAGCTTTTGGAGGGAAACATTTGGCATAGTGGTTACATTAAGTATGAACCACCACCTAGAAACCTAGAGGAAAGCATTACAAGTGTAGCATTATTACAAGGAAAATGCATAATGACTAAGGTGGATTTTGGTGAATGGTTTAATGAGTTTGGTGGAGGTTCTAAGGTGGATTTAAGGTGCCAAGATGGTTTGGACCTATTAGGACACTTGTGGAAAAGTTTGGAATTGAAAGAGCAATTTAAGAGGATGGTCTGTAGAGGACCGACCCAGGGTCCGACCCAGTTCTGGGTCGGTCGGACCTTGCTAACCCAGTAGAAATGTTTCGGCAATAGACCGACCCATAAGGATGGGTCGGTCGGTGGGTCGGTCGGGCAAGATTTAATGAAGGAAAATGCTTCGGCAGAGGACCGACCCAGAGGGTTTTGGGTCGGTCGGTTTAGCTTTGGGTCGGTCGGATGAGTTTCAAGAGACGGGAGAGTTTCTGTAATGGACCGACCCAGGGGTTGGGTCGGTCGGTGGGTCGGTCGACCCTTAACACTTAGAAAAAAAAAAAGAAATTTTGAATTCTAAGAATGGTAATGGGTAATGAGGAATACCTTTGGTAGGGTGGTAAGATTAGGACCCTAAGAACTTAAGAGACTGAGTTAAGTTAAGTATAAACTTGAAAGTTTAAGATTAAGTTGTAAGACTTAAGAGGAGTTAGGTTGGAGTCATTAAGGGTTAAGTAAGTTAAGTAAGTTAAGTAAGTTGAACTAAGTTAAGTGATTAACAACCTAAAACTGAATGAATGTTTTAGGACTTGGGATTTGGACTCCGGAGGAGAGTAAGCAACCGAAACGACCAACGGTGAACGGTACAGTTGTTTCTTCTTGTGACCTGCTTGCTAACGAGGTGTCCCTCGGCTTGCGTGCTATTTGTTTCGTGTGCTCACTAAATAAGATAAAGCATGCAACCGGAATATATTATATATATATTGTATTGTTGTGTGATGTTTGAAAACTAACACAACATACTGTGAGAACTTACTAACCAATGCTTAGTAAGGAATTGAGTGAGACTAAGGAACGCCCCCTAATGAGGGACGATATGAACCGAAGGAGGTTAACCAACAAACAGGGTTTTGAGATAACTACTAACTGGAACTTGAGTGAGGAAACCCGGGACCGATCTCCGGTCATGCATGCTAAGGAAAGGGGGTCGTTATCTATAGTAGATTTCGACCTCCGATTAAGGACTTGTCTTCGGACTTGTTGCCTAGGGCCGGTTGCCGGCTCAGCTACGCTGGACTCCCGTCCAGAGTAGGTGGCATTAAGATGGTGCGGTGGGATCACCTAAATCCCAGGTTCGAATTAGATACGGCCAATCCCTTCCAGGAAAGGTTTGTATATTGAGATTAAGATTAAGGTAAGATTAAGTTAAGTTACAATCATTCCTTTTTAAAGGATGATTTGTATTATTAAGATTAAGATTAAGGTAAGATTAAGTTAAGTTACAATCATTCCTTTTTAAAGGATGATTTGTATTATTAAGATTAAGATTAAGGTAAGATTAAGTTAAGTTACAATCATTCCTTTTTAAAGGATGATTTGTATTATTAAGATTAAGATTAAGGTAAGATTAAGTTAAGTTACAATCATTCCTTTTTAAAGGATGATTTGTATTATTAAGATTAAGATTAAGGTGAGATTAAGATAAGTTGCAACCATTCCTTTTTAAAGGATGGTTTGTAATAATAAGATTAAGATAAGCTACATCCACTCCTCATTAAAGGATGGTTGTTTCTAAAATTAAGATAAGACTAAGATTGAGGTGAGTTAAGGATGGACTAAGTTTAAGAGGGAATAATACTTAAAGAGTGGATTAACTAACTCTCTAATTAAGGGAACGCATTTAAGTCGTTCATTGTGTGTGAACTTTGATTGTTCATATCTGAGTTGATGTTTACTGCACTTTTTATTATGTTGTGCATCTAATCAACCTCCATGCTATCGACAATTAGTCGTCGTAGCCACGTTAGCTTGGGGGCCATGAGAGGATAGTACCAGCATTCGTGCTGACCCCCTCGGGGGCTTCTTTTACTACACAGGTACATCAGGAAGCGGTCGTCGCAAGAGTAAGAAGAGGATACAGCTGTTAAGGGTTTAGTATGGCCTACGAGTTGTGCATGTACACTCGTATGGCAATCTGAGTTAGTAAGATGTATAGGATGTGAGGGGGGGGTTGTAAGAAGGTTATGTAAATGGTTAAGGTTGTTAGACTAATGTTCGGTATATTCTGTAGTCAGACCGTGGCAAGGTCCTGGATTGTAAGGAATTCCGCTGTGACATTTATATATATATATTGTTAAGTTGCGAGACCACAATTGGATTGAGTTGGGGTGTTACAAGAATAATTGACATGTATTTATATGTGAAGGTTGAATCATTATTCCTGTATCTGCTGCATCAGTCGGATACTAGTTTGCAGTCGGGGCTGGTCTCTTCACTCACGGTAAAATGCATTGTAGTTTTAAGTGTTAATTGATTTATAATTATTATTTTTTGATTAGATATTGTTGATTCATAATTATTGCTTTTTGATTAGATAACCAAATAATACGACTAGTTTAAGTGTTGAACATTAAACAATATTATTATTTTGTCATTTCAACAGACAAGACCAGACCACCGTTAATCAAGACACTGTACCAGTTGTATCTGACTCAGCAGGTTAGTTTTTATGTTTTTTTTTGTTTTTATTTTTTAATTCTTCATAAATTTACATGTGCCAGTTGTTTGAATGTTTTCTGGTTGTATGAGTTTGGTCAGTGCTCAATAATAAGCACGGAAGAGTAACCTATTCATAGGTCATGTCAAATTTTTTCTAGAAATGCATTAGTTATTGATAATTCTCCCCCAAAATACTAAGAACCACTTAGTTGTAATGTATATAGACGTCACATACCAAAGTTATGATGATTATTATCTGCACAATTATTAGTCATTGTAGTGGGATGAAAATAAATCTAAATATTTGTTTTGAACTTTCATCTAATGTGGATAATGGACCGTGGATGGATGTACGGTCAAAGAGGGAACTATTTTGAAAGTAAGGTGGATAACGAATTTTGCAAAGTGGCACTCGAACATCAGAAGAGGATGAACGAGACCATATTCCTTGTCCTTGTGCTCAGTGCGAACTTCGAAATAAGTTCCCTAGCTTACACACAATCAGATTCCACCTTTCAAGGCGTGGGTTTATGCCGAACTATAAAATATGGTTCTTACATGGCGATGTGCAGAAGCTAGTAGTAGTACAATCTTCAGTCAGTATATAGCGACGTAAGGACGGAAATCATTGTTGACACAATCGCCACACCGAGCGTGATAGAGTGACATTGAAATCAGCGATGACGGTGATAATGTTGAACAATGTGACCAATACTCCAAGATGTTGAAGATAATTTCACTGACAAGTCAGCTGTGTATCAAAGATTGATTGACGCATCACGGATGCCTCTGTTTCCCACATGTGGCAAATATACGAAATTGACATCTGTGCTTCACATGTTCAACCTGAAAGCAAGATTTGGCTTGAGTGACAAGAGTTTCACTGCACTGCTCGAACTCTTCCACGACATGCTGCCAGATGATAATGTACTCCCCCTACTTCGACTTATAGGCGAAGAAGCTCATGTGTCCTATGGGGGTGGAGTATGAAAAAATACACGCATGTCCAAACAGTTGTGTATTATACAGAGGAGAGAACGCACATTTGGATCAGTGTCCAAAATGTAACATGTCACGTTAAACAGAAGGACAGACAACCTTCTAGCTCCAAAAAAAAATCCTCCGGCGAAAGTGATCTGGTATTTACCCATAATACCAAGATTCAAGCGTTTGTTTGCAAATGTTAGAGATGCTAAAAATTTAAGGTGGCACACAGAAGGAAGAAAAAGGATGACAAGTTGAGACATCCCGCCGATTCACCACAATGGAACAACATCAACAGAAATTTAGTTATTTCGCAGATGACAACCGAAATTTGAGGCTTGGATTGTGTACTGATGGCATGAATCCGTATGGCACACTAAGCAGCCAACACAGATACTTGGCCAGTTCTACTGGTGATCTACAACCTGCCTTCGTGGTTGTGTATGAAACGGAAATACATAATGTTATCGTTGTTGATTTCTGGACCAAACAACCGGGAAATAATATAGATGTCTTCCTTGCACCGCTGATTGATGATTTGAAATTGTTGTGGAATGAAGGAGCAATGGTGTATGATGCCTACGGCAGACAAAATTTCACACTACGAGCTATGTTGTTTTGCACAATCAATGACTTTCCTGCATATGGAAACTTATCTGGGTATACAGTGAAAGGCGCATTTGCTTGCCCAATATGTGAGGATGACACTTGTTCTGATCGTCTAAAGCATTACGGGAAGAACATTTACATGTGTCATCGTAGATTCCTACCAATGACGCACCCATATCGTAGAAAAAAAGAGTTGTTTAATGGAAAGTATGAGAAACGTGTGGCCCGTGTCCCTTTGATTTCTGAACAGATATATGAAAAGGTAAAGACATTGAGAACGTGTTTGGTGATACGTCAAAGTCTGCCCAAAAGAGCATTTGGAAAAATTCAATATTCTGGGAAACTTCCGTACTGGAAGCATTTACCAGTTAGACATTGTCTAGATTTTATGCATATCGTGAAGAACGTTGGTGAGGCATTTGTCAGGACATTGCTTAACATACCTGGTAAAACCAAAGATGGAATAAAGGTTCGTAAAGACATGGTAGTGCAGACGTTATATTGTGAGTGGTTTAAGTGGTGTAATTATTAAAAGAAAGAAAAGAAATTAAAACCCAAAATAAACGTCGGGCTGCAAACAAATCCCGGTCGCAGTAGTATAGTGAATTGTAAGCGACCGGATATCGAACCACGGGACTAATGTACATATTATAGTACCTAAGCGTGTCACAGGAGGGGGGATTAATTGACTTGTTTTTTAAATAAAAGAAAAGATAAAATAAACTAAATTAACAGATAAACTAAACGGGACTCTGGTTCAGATTAATATTATCTGCTCTTTCATGCTATTCCTACTGGTTTAATTGTAATTGTCTGGCAAAATTCCTTTTTAAAATATCTTAAGGACTAAGTCATAGCCTCATAAGAACTTGTTTACCAGAAATGCCCGGTCTATCAGGCTTCGAGCACTCTTATGTAAACGGACGTTAAATTCGAGGAAATATAATTGCATCTGAAAATACTAACCCATTAAATCATAATAGAGCTTTCTCCAGATTTACGGTTTAATCAACCTATCTATTTATCACCTGGTCTGATCAAAAAGACTTAGCAAGCAATTTAATAAACTCATGACATTTATTAAAAAGGCGAGATGAGCTTTAAGCGTAACAAACTTCATTAAATTAAAACCAGTAAAACATTGCATAATTAATACAGAAAATAATAATTATTCCCAAAGCGTACGTAAACTAGCCTAACATATTAAATAGAATAACAGAAACAAGAATGATAGAAATCATCCGTAATCACTCCGTCTCGCTCTGCTATTTTGTGTATGTAGGCTAGAGGTGGATTTAGTGGACTGTAAATAAATAAAATGGAGAAGGCGGAAGGAGAGAAATGAGATGGTGCGTGAGTTGGAACTCCAGAGGAACCACGGAAGGAGCCTCCGGAAGGACACTGAATAAGGAGGAATGAAGCTCGTATTTATAGAGGAAAAATAGAGCAGCATCAGCTCACTGATTGAGCTCGTTGATTGCAGCTCCCATTGATTGCAGCTATTGATTGGGCAGGGGACAGGGCTGAATCGCGTGCGTGATTTCTGGTAGGCGCCGGCCGAGTTGGGTAGAAGATAACCCGTTAATTTCTTACAGATTTACACGTGTCCGCCACTTATTTAGCGTCTCCTCTGTATGTTGTCCGCCGTTAAGTGGCGGTCTTCTCTGTCTCAACCGCCTCGCGGTTGCATTAGAGTCGTCCGCCTCTTAAGTGGCGGTCTCCTCTATCCTGTCCGCCGCTTTGATAAGGCGGTCTTCTGTCTCTTGTCCGCCCGATAAGAGGCGGTCGCCTCTATCTCTTCCGCCTCGCGGTCTTCTGTCTCACGTCCGCGAGATAAGAGGATGTAGGTATATATTATACATATATATATATAATACGAGTATACTAAATTGAATCGGCTCCAGATTTTTCGTTATAAGCCCGTTTTACTCGCCGTTTGTTGCGTTGGGAAGCTTGTGAAGTAAACTACTTGATTCCAACACTTTTTCCTACATAAATATATCAATTCATATTAAAACATAAATCAAGGAAAATCATAAGATAAGTGCGAAACATTACTAAAAATGCTACAATTAATAAGGTGATTAAACCCTAAAAAGTCTATATGTTTTGCACTTATCAAACTTCCTCACACTTGACCTTTGCTTGTCCTCAAGCAAATAAGGAATTAATTATCTCTAAGCCTTAATAATAAAACAAGATTAAATAAGTGTAGAAGGGAATTTAGACAAAGTGACAATTGAAAGAATAATTCTGCTCTTAGAAGTAGGTTTTTATAAACAGTGAAGAAGAACAATTTAATAAAAGCATAGAAAAACTAGACTGCAGAAAACAAGTTAGATTAACCTGGGATATCCAACCAATTTCATTCACTAACCTGGAATGACAAGGGGTGTGAAGTAATGCCTTATTCCGCAATACCTTTCAACACCACATACTCATGTTTATAAATATAAATTGCAATTTATATTTACATTTTTTTTTTGAATGTGCAAATTGTATAGACAAAGCACATATTATTTTTATAACAGTTTTTTTAATTGCATTATTTTTCTGTACCTCAGACTTTTCTCTCTATCTTTGTAGCGGTGTTGGGTCTTCTATCCCAGATCACGAGACCTTAGGTAGATAGGTGATAAAACACCCCAAAGAACTTAATAACCAGATAGACGAGGCCTGTTTTTGGTTAGAAAAATTCATAAACAGCGGAGTACCTTGTCTTTATCCTTTTCTTTCCTTGACTTTCCACATATTTCCATAATCCCAAGCTAAACTAAATTGATTTTTACAACTAGCAGATCTATCATATTTTGAGTAAAAATAGAGTATCTTGAAGGAAAATAATTTTATACAAACTCCTTTAAATAAAACTACCTTTCAGTTGTCACTTGACATAATTTCAGACACTTCTACAATTATTTATCTCATTTTTATCAAATTTTTTTTAAAAATTAGGCAGTTTAGAGTAGCAAAAAGTGAGTGTGGCATTATCGAACTACTGTCATAATTTCAGGGAAAGGTCTTTCCTTCCTCACACTTAAGAGGAGCAATGTCCTCATTGTTCAGAATTTAAATCAAGAAAATGACCTTTCAAATTATGACAGACTCATAAAGGATTAAATGCAAGTAGGTTGAACATTAATATAATAAATGAAGAAGTGAAACTCCCCTTGTATCGTAGATTGAGGAAGGTAACCTTCCTCACACTTAGAGCTTGGCAGGGGTGAGACGTTCCTCACACTTGAGTTTGCGCAAGTGTTCAACCGAAGATATTGAAATGCCAAAGCAACTGAGGTTGCTTTCCAAAGGTGAGTTCAGCTATATATTCGACATAGAATTTGTTCTGAAAAGAAAATCATATATAGCCAGCAGAACTCCAATTGAACCAAAAGAAAATAAAAATAAAATAAACATAAATAAATAGGCATAAATAACTTGAAGCAAAAATTAAACAGCATTACATAAAATTAAAACATGAAGCAAACCGAACTGTTACCTTCCAGAAGTTTGATAAGGTTTAAACAGTATAAGTCTACAAAATGTTAGTACACAACATAATAAAATACTACATAAAATAAAATCATTAAGAGATAACGAATATTAATAAACAAAAAGCAACATAAAACTAATATTAAAAGCAACATAAGTATTAATATTAAAAACATCATAAAATTAAATTTATTATCAAAGCATGAATATTAGACGTAAACATTTTAGTAATATTTAATAAAAATAGAAAACAAGAATAAATAATATGAAAAATAAACAGAATAATTATACAACAAAAATTCTGTCGAAAAATCGACAGAACCTCCCCTAAAAATCTACGATTCTTCACAATCAATTCAGTCAAACGCAAGGTAACTTAATACCGTTATCAGCCTAAATCCACATATACAACCTATAATCATAAATTCATTCGTTTAATAAAACAAGGCATAATTTAATTGGAGAATAATGCTATTTTAACATAGCAAATCTCGTATCTACATATACCTAAATTTGAAATTCATCAAAAACGACAAATTTAAGTATATTCAGTGTAGATTTAACCTTGTGTATGTATATTATGATTTATAGAAGAAGAATCTGAGACAAAAATTGCATATTAAGCTCGAATTTTTCGAACGGGTCGACCTAGGTTCGAAAGTTCAGTCCTTAATTTCTCCCAATGTAGTTTCATCATTTGAGGATTTGAAGCTATAGAAACGTTAAGAATTGAAAAACAAAATTTCGATACTACCTTGCGTGATTTGGTTGGAGGATTGAAGAAGATGTGTCGATTCGAAGAGGAGGGAGTCCGCGCGGCGGCTTGTTCGTTCTCCTCTGCACCGGTTCAAATTCTCTAATTTAGGGAAGAACAGATTGCAAACGCGGCGTTTGAAGTTTTTGTTTTAATCGGGTTCGCTCGAGTTTAAAATGAACCGGGGGAGAAGCTCTGAGTGAAAACGCGGCGTTTAGCCATTTTTTTTTCTAGAAGCGAGTCGTCCGCGAGGCGGTCGTGTGGTAGCGTCCGCTCGTTATGAGGCGGACAAGAGTGAGACGACCGCGAGGTTAAGAGGCGGACAAGAGTGAATCGACCGCGAGGCGGTCGGTGTTGTGTAGCGTCCGCGAGTTAAGTGGCGGTCAAGAGTAGGGCGACCGCGAGCAAACGGGGGCGGTTGTCCTTGCGGACAACCCTGTTTCGTTTTTTTTTTTTCGATTTAACTTGTAACATACGAGCTACAAATAAACATAAACATTAGTACACATAAAAATAATTAGTAGTTAGATTACAAAAATTATAAGTTAGCGGGTTAATTACATTAAATTAAATGTTAAGGACAATGGAAATTAAATGTTAAGGACATGGAAAAAAATGTTAGAGACAATGGAAATTAAATGTTAATAGAGTTAGAGTTAGAAGTTAGATATCAGAAGTTAGATGTCCGGAGTTAGATGGCCAAAGTCAGGTGTCCAATTTGTCCAAAGTCCAATTAATATTAACAGATTATTAATATTAACAAAATATAGAAAATAATTAATATTAACTATAAACGAAATAATATAGACAAAATATTAACATAAAAAAAAGAACAAAATATTTATAATTAAACAGGTGAATAATCCGGGCTTAGGAACTAGAATAAATCTAGTCCCGGCAACGGCGCCATTTTGCAGACGTTATATTGTGAGTGGTTTAAGTGGTGTAATTATTAAAAGAAAGAAAAGAAATTAAAACCCAAAATAAACGTCGGGCTGCAAACAAATCCCGGTCGCAGTAGTATAGTGAAATGTAAGCGACCGGATATCGAACCACGGGACTAATGTACATATTATAGTACTTAAGCGTGTCACAGGGGGGGGATTAATTGACTTGTTTTTATAAATAAAAGAAAAGATAAAATAAACTAAATTAACAGATAAACTAAACGGGACTCTGGTTCGATTAATATTATCTGCTCTTTCATGCTATTCCTACTGGTTTAATTGTAATTGTCTGGCAAAATTCCTTTTAAAATATCTTAAGGACTAAGTCATAGCCTCATAAGAACTCGTTTACCAGAAATGCCCGGTCTATCAGGCTTCGAGCACTCTTATGTAAACGGACGTTAAATTCGAGGAAATATAATTGCATCTGAAAATACTAACCCATTAAATCATAATAGAGCTTTCTCCAGATTTACGGTTTAATCAACCTATCTATTTATCACCTGGTCTGATCAAAATAGACTTAGCAAGCAATTTAATAAACTCATGACATTTATTAAAAAGGCGAGAGATGAGCTTTAAGCGTAACAAACTTCATTAAATTAAAACCAGTAAAAACATTAATTAATACAGAAAATAATAATTATTCCCAAAGCGTACGTAAACTAGCCTAACATATTAAATAGAATAACAGAAACAAGAATGATAGAAATCATCCGTAATCACTCCGTCTCGCTCTGCTATTTTGTGTATGTAGGCTAGAGGTGGATTTAGTGGACTGTAAAATAAATAAAATGGAGAAGGCGGAAGGAGAGAAATGAGATGGTGCGTGAGTTGGAACTCCAGAGGAACCACGGAAGGAGCCTCCGGAAGGACACTGAATAAGGAGGAATGAAGCTCGTATTTATAGAGGAAAAATAGAGCAGCAGCATCAGCTCACTGATTGAGCTCGTTGATTGCAGCTCCCATTGATTGCAGCTATTGATTGGGCAGGGGACAGGGCTGAATCGCGTGCGTGATTTCTGGTAGGCGCCGGCCGAGTTGGGTAGAAGATAACCCGTTAATTTCTTACAGATTTACACGTGTCCGCCACTTATTTAGCGGTCTCCTCTGTATGTTGTCCGCCTGTTAAGTGGCGGTCTTCTCTGTCTCAACCGCCTCGCGGTTGCATTAGAGTCGTCCGCCTCTTAAGTGGCGGTCTCCTCTATCCTGTCCGCCCGCTTGATAAGCGGTCTTCTGTCTCTTGTCCGCCCGATAAGAGGCGGTCGCCTCTATCTCTTCCGCCTCGCGGTCTTCTGTCTCACGTCCGCGAGATAAGAGGATGTAGGTATATATTATACATATATATATATAATACGAGTATACTAAATTGAATCGGCTCCAGATTTTTCGTTATAAGCCCGTTTTACTCGCCGTTTGTTGCGTTGGGAAGCTTGTGAAGTAAACTACTTGATTCCAACACTTTTTCCTACATAAAATATATCAATTCATATTAAAACATAAATCTAGGAAAATCATAAGATAAGTGCGAAACATTACTAAAAATGCTACAATTAATAAGGTGATTAAACCCTAAAAAGTCTATATGTTTTGCACTTATCAGGTAGCTATGGACATACGTCATGAGCTACATCCTCAAGAAAGAGGCAACCGGACATATCTACCTCCAGCCTGTTACACGTTGTCTAAGAATGAAAAAATCAGTTTTTGCAAGTGCCTTGTTTCTGTTAAGGTCCCTACAGGGTATTCTTCTAACTGGAAAAATCTGGTGTCAATGAAAGATCTAAAGTTGGTAGGGTTGAAGTCCCACGATTATCATGTTCTGATGCTACACCTCCTCCCCATTGCCATTCGGGGTATATTGCCGTTAAATGTCAGAAATGTTATCACAAGGTTGTGTTTCTTTTTAAATGCGGTGTGCAACAAAGTTGTTGATGCTGATACGCTAGACAGTTTGCAGCGTGATGTTGTCGTGACACTCTGCCAATTAGAAATATTTTCCACCATCATTTTTCGATATCATGGTCCACTTAGTTGTGCATGTTGTTCGAGAAATTAAAGAATGTGGCCCTATATATCTGAGATACATGTATCCATTTGAACGATATATGGGAATTCTGAAGGGAAGAATGAAGAACAGATATCGACCCGAAGGGAGCATTATAGAAGGGACAACTACTGAGGAGGTGACAGAATTTTGTTCTGAATACCTGAAAGGGGTCGAAGCTATTGGAGTGCCACAAGGTGCGCACCCCGGTGGGTCAGAGGGTGAAGGTGTTATTGGGAAAAAAATCGTGGCCATTGACTCATCGTTCATGGAGTTAGCCCATTTATTTGTTTTGCATCATCTCGAGATTGTTGAGCTATTTTTTGAACAGCACATGAGTGAACTAAGAGCTCAAAATCCAGGAAGAAATTTGGTTTGGTTAACGAACGAGCAGAACAAAACGTTTTGTATGTGGTTTAGACATCATGTCATGAGACTAGCATCAGTAGAACCTGCTAAAGTTAGTGAAGAGATTCGTTGGTTAGCTATGGGACCCGGTTATACTGTTATATCTTATGAAGGCTATGATATCAATGGGTTCACCTACTGCACAAAGCGACATGATGACAAATGTTTGAATCAGAACAGTGGTGTGAAAGTTGAAGCAACTACCACTGAATATGACAGATGTGATCCAACTTCAGTTACTTCAACTTCAAGTTGGTATTATGGTTTTATAGAAGACATATGGGAACTTGATTATCATTTTCAAAAGTTTGTGACATTCAAATGTAAATGGGTGGAGAATAGGCATGGTTATCGGGTTCTTGATGGGTTTACCATGGTTGATCTGACACGACTTGGGCCCCTGATAGATACATTTATATTTCCCAAAGACTGTGAACAAGTATTTTACATTCAAGACCCGGTCGATTCTAGATGGTCAGTGGTTTTACCTGGAAAAAGATTTGTCAACTCAGATGTTGATCAAACTGAAGATGATGAAGCGCTATTTGATGAGACTCCGCCGTTTTCAAACAACCTTCCTGTCGCAGATACTGATATACGACCGAACGATGTAGTTTATGCTAGGTCAGATCATGATGAGGGTTTGTGGATTGACAAACAAAAATGATCGATATTATTATGTGGTAAGTAAGAAATAAGTTAGCAATTGTCTTTTGTTTACTATTAGCATTTAACATTTATTTATATTCACAAATGTTTGATGTTGACATCCTGATTTCTTAATTTGATGTGTTAACGTAGATGGATGAAGGAGATGACCTAGTTGGTGAGCTCTTAGCACCATCGTCCCCCCCGAGGAAGAAACGAACGCGTGGTGGAAAGGGGCGCAGATCAGAAGTTCGAGGAGAGCTAGCAGCTGGCACCGGTGACCAGATAGATGAGGTGCAGGGGGGTGGTACTCAACCACAGGCGCCAGAGCAGACCACAAAACCCCGTGGTATTACTAGAGCACTAAAAGCGAAAAAGGTTGAGCATAAACCATTGGCCTTCGATGAGTATCTGCAGCCATGCGGTGAATGGGCTGGCGACTTCACCACTGAGGTTGGCATCATCGTACGGGAGTACGTGGATATCACCTTGACTTGGAAGCAGGTGGATGAGGGGTTGAAGAGACAGATGTTTGATATTGTTCAGGTATATTTTCTTTTCCGATTATCAGGTATTTTAAAAAAACTTGTATTTATCAATTAATACTAACTGTTCTGTTAAACTTTCGTAGAAACGGTATGCAATCCCTGATGAGAAGCCATATTATCAAATGGTTAAAGCGATGATGGATAAAAAATTTCGGGATCACAAGCAGAATTTGGTGAAGTGGTTCATCACTAAGAAGCTGCCAAGGCCCAAAGGCGACACACGACAACCTTGGGAGATCTACACGCCAATCACTGAGGAGAAGTGGAAGGTGTTCTACGAGAATAAGTTGGCTACCCTGGTAAATTTTAATATTGTATGTGTTTAATTTTAATTGTATATGTTTTATATCTGTAGTTATATGTATTTAAATATTATAGTAAATGTGTTTAATAAATGTTTTGGGATGGAATATAACAGGAATATCGTGCCAGTCAGAGCGCAAATGCTAAACAGAATGAATATCATCATGTGCTGGGTGCCAAAGGGATAAACAGAAGGGTGCCAGAATGGGTGGCAGAAGGAGAGCTACCGGCTGATATGAGTACCATGGAGAAACCCGTGCTACGACACACACTTTGGAAGCTCTCACGCTCGAAGAAGGATCCAAAAACTGGAGAGCGGATGTACCCATTCGAGAAGGCTAAAGAAGTCGTGCAGAAGATTGTAAGTGATCTTGACTTAAAATTGTGTCAAAATATTATTTTTTCAAATTTTTTGTAAATCTTCATTTTTACAATTAGGATGAGTTGGGTGAGCAAGTCACCCAAGGGACTTGGGCCCCTGATAGATACAATGATCATCTTACTCAAGCATTGGGGAAGAAAGACCATTATGGACGAGTGGTGGGCATGGGCGGGGCGGGCATTACGTTACGTAAAGTATTTGGAAACCCCGGGTCCAGAAAAGAGGGTAAATCAATACCATATGACGAGCATGTGCGTTTGATTAGTCAAATAAAGGAGCAGATCAAGAATGAACTCAAGGCAGAGTTTTACTCTGGTGCTTCTGCTTCTCAGCCAAGGGCTATGATCCTTCATCTCCTAGCTGTCAGAATTATCCTCCACCAAACCCACACATTGAAGCTTTCACTCCTGTTCAGCCGAACACAGGTGTCGAGTCTAATGGCGCTTACCCATACGCAGACGTACAGGTAATTAAATAGTATTATGTTTAATGCATGGTTTAAATTGTTGTATCAATTTATTCTATATTTTGTATTTAAATGGTGTAACTTAAATTTTGTTTAATGATTGTAGGAACCAATTAACTGTAATCTTCTCCTTCCACATAACAACGAAGATATCTTTGTAGCGTATGGAAGAGTGTACTCTTCAGGGCCGAACGCTACGACACATGGGTTGCCACTGCAGCCTTATCATGCGAGGGTATCTGTGGATGAACCAGACTCTAAGTGCCCTGATCTTCCACTTCCAGTACCCCAGGCAGAGTTCACTACAGTTCGGTCTGCCAGGAGTGCATTTGTTCAATGGCCAGTTCGTCTTATTCAAAAATGTGTGAAGGTATGACTACTACGAAGTTTTGTTATTAATTAGCAATGATTGTTATATCTTTTTGGTAGCTATGTGTTAAGGTCAAATATTGATTAATGTCAATTTTTAACTTAATTGTGAATAGGCATTAAAAAATATATCAAGGTCTCCAGAAAAAAACGATACAAAAGTTTCCGAAATCTTCTGAATTCAAAGCGTCCACCAATGTTGTTCAGCATGAAAACTTGGTGGATGATTCCATATTAGCACGTTTGAGGCCGAACATGAGAACTCTTCACGACATTGTGCGTGACTTCCCACCCGACAGAGATTCTATCGTGATGAGGTTTGAGGATGAGCTTCTTCACTATGAAGATGGTATAGAGATAGACATGTACACCTCGGACATGAAGATATCTTGAAGTTTGACTGGGTGCCTATCTCAGCGATACATTCATTCATCCTGTACGTATTTCATTTTGTTTATATTTAATTTATTAATTTATTCATTTGTTGATATAATTTACATTTTGTTTTAATTTATGAACAGATTTTTGCATGAAAAAATGCAAACCTTCAATCTTAGAGAATATGGATTTCTGTGTCCTGAGAGATCATCCTACACAGCTGCAAAGGGTGATCGGTCGCATTTAAGAGCTACATGCAGCGTGGGATCACCAATTGCATCAAAGCAAACAACAAATATGCGTTGTTGCCATATCATCAAAAGTAAGTATTTTTTATTTATCAATTTTACTAAATAAATGACTTACTCATTGATGATGATATTAAAATGATATAGTTGTTTTGTTGTCTATGAACAAAGTGGACATTGGGTCTTACTTGTACTGTGTCTGGATCGTACGAATATCCTATTTCTGGATCCTCTCCAGCAGGGTCACCCAAAAGACATCAAGATAAAACCTAACCTCAACATGTGAGTACATTTTTAACATTTAATTTATGTATTTTATCTCTTTTATTATGCTTTGTATATGTTTTAATTAATGCCTTCAATTATTCAGCATTTATCAAAGTGTTATGATGATGGAACGAAAAGTGAAGATTAGAGGTGCGGTCCCATGGACTGCGGTGAAGGTATATGTTGTCATAACTTACAACTTCTTAAAAATTTAAGTGTAATAATGAACTTATGCTTATGTGCATTTGTTTATTTGTTTTGTTTCATCGTCTTTCAGTGTCCACGTCAACCGGGACATTCAGAGTGTGGGTATTATGTCATGAGGTACATGCATGACATAATCACCCTATTTGGACAGATGGGAGATCAATTAGAAAAGGTATGTCGTAGTTTAATAATAAGTTTTTTCATAATAAATAATTGTATGTGATTGGCTAACTTTTCTCTTATTCTATGTTTTAAAGGTTTTCCCAAGCGTCGGAGAGTACAACAAACCAATTATTGATGATATGATGGAGGATTGGGCGGAGTACCTGTATATGAATTTGGTTTGATTTTTTACAAACTTTCTGTTAGAACTTGTAGTTTAGATTGTTAGGAAATAGATAGATCGAGTTTGTGACATTTGCGTTTAAGTGTTTATGTGAATGGTCTTTGTGACCATTGGTATTGAAAGTGAATTGCGGTTGTGTGAATTGGCATTTTGGTGTGAATGGCATTGTGGTAACCATTCAAAGTTAGGTTGTTTTGGTTTGTATTTTATATTCATTGTGAGCAATTGGACACAATCCAGCAAGGGTGTATATATGTGTTGCCCTGCTGCAATGTGTATGATTAAAACAGGGATGAATTAAACAGGTTTTGCATAGAATGTGGGAGTATGAACAAAAACGAGGAAAACTTAAAAAAAAAAATTATTTTCGGCGGTTCTAACAAAAAACCGCCGAAAATGAGTCATTTTCGGCGGTTTTTTGTTAGAACCGCCGAAAAAATTTTTTTTTCGACGTATAGAACCACCAATATTCGGCGGTTTTTGGTGAAAAAACCGCCGAAAAAAAAACACTTTTTCGGCGGTTTTGAAACCGCCGTAAATTGGCTAAGACCTTTTTCGACGGTGTTATTTTCGGCGGTTAAAAACCGCCGAATAAGACCCTAAAAAACCGCCGAAAAAGACTCGTTTTTTACTAGTGTAACCTCAAACTGTTCCAAACTCCACCTTAAAGAAGTTTGGCCTGATTATGCAGAACTTGAATCCCTCAAGCTATTCAATTGATGTTGAAGACTTATCGCTAGGGAGCTTGAGGAAACATCCATAGGCGAGTAAAATCTGGCGAGTTCATCTTGCTTTAGCTCGATGAATGACTCGTTCACCATTCAGATAGACATTGTGCTTTTGATAGGATTACGATTGGCTGGGGCAAGCGAATCCATCGAGTGCAAAAGGAACAGAATGTGGTAGAGAAAGGAAGGAATGCAAGTTAGGGGGCAAACCCAAAGAAAATAAAAAGTGTCGGGTTTAAGCAGTGGATGAACACGACTATGGGTATGGTGAAACTGATGCATTCCATGCACAGATGTGGGCGGCGCTGGGGAAAACGAGATTACTAATCATGGCATGCATGATTTGAACCATTGCAGGAAAAGAGCGGACAAGCGGCAGGAAGAGAACAGGTGTTGGGTGTGGAGAAACCATGTACAGTTGGTGAGAAAATCTCTTTGATTCCCAATACAGATGATAATATCTGAAATATCCAACGTTGAAGAGCGTGGGGCTATGACAGAGATGAATCATTGAGTTTGTAGAAATGCAGTGGTATAAGCTGAAAGCTGCCTTGGAGAAAACTTTGGCGCATGAAAAAAAAGGATGTATGGCTATTTGAATTATATGAAACATTAATGGGCGAGTCTATTAGTTGTTATCTATTTTCGATATGTGTTATTGACCGTTTAATTTTATGGTTTGAGTTAGAATTCCTAAATAATGAATAAGCTATTTCCAAAAAATAATACTCCCTCTGTTCCACTTCAATGGCTTCAATTGTCTTATTTGCTTTATGACACGCTTTTCCACCTCAACATTTAACATCTAAGGGAGCGTTCGGCCCATACCAGAACAACATAAATGTGTAGCATGTTTATTGTGGCATATGCTACTATAGTTTCATTTATTTGTTTTGGTGTACTTTAAAAGAGCAGAAATGTCAGCATAAATGCCCACAACAAATAACTTTTTCGTTTCTGCGCTTTCAATTCCGCTTCTTTTTTCCCTTCATAATACAATTATTGTGACTATTGATTAAAAAAGTTACTTATCTTATGACATTTCTTACAAGTTACTTTATTTGTTACAAATTACACAATACTTCAATTAATTTATAAAAAATAGTACTTCTTTAACCAATTTTAAAAAAACCACATTAATAATATTAATTTATAATATATTATTTGTAATACCACATAGAATAATAAAATTAAAATAACCAATAAATATGTGTATGAATAAAAATATTTAAAAAAATATAGAAATATGAATGTGTATAAATTTATTAACATACAAAGTTATAATATATTGTTTAGAAGTTATAATTTTTACTTAATTAATAAAAATTAAAATTTTATTGGTTATATAAATATTTTTATTTTATTTGGTTTCTTAAGTTTTTTATTGTAAATTAAATACTCATAGTAATATATTATTTGTGAATTTTTTTTTATTTTTACTAACAAAATAAAGTTACATAGTGTAAGATTATAAATTGTAATTGTAATACACAAATGGTAAATGCGCTACATATAACTAGCTTAACCAAATATGCTACATATATGACACACTGTCAAACAACAGTGTTCAAAACAGCTATAAATATGTCAGCATAAACATGCCAGCAAATATGCTGCAAATATGCCAGCCAAACCTACCAACAAATATACTGCAAATATGCCAGCACAAACCTGCTACCAAATATGCTGTCAAAACAGCCATGTCGAACAGAGCCTAACATAAAATAATTTTATAAATATAATTTTTGTAGTAGGTTTCTTATTAGATTAACTATATATTAGTAAACTTAAATTTATAAAATTATTTCATCTTATTGGTTAAATATTAAAGTCAAACAACATGCCCAATTAATAAAAGAGACACTTATGACGGGATGGGGGTAGTACTAGTTTACAATTTTAAAAACTTATCCAATTTTAACAACTCTTTAAGTAAACTAATAGTAATAAACAAGCATATCGTCTCGTTTACAAATAGGAAAACACCAACAATACACAAGAGTTGTACTTTATTAGGCTCTTTTTTTGAAAGAAATGAGTAGTCATAAGAAACAAGTTTCAGTACAATTTCCGGAATGGTCTCCGGAGTCCATGAACCCGTGACTTGCTAACATCGGGCATGGTTAGCTAAACTATGCGCTGAAAATTTATCATCTCTAGAGATATAGAACTATGAAACGTCATCGAAACTTCCTAAAATTGCCAAGATTCTATCCAAAATTGATGTAGTGGTTGGTAGCAAAGAAGAAGTATCACCCGTTTGCAGATATTGTATTACTGATTTACAATCCGACAACAGTCTGAGCGCAGTAATTCCTGAGGCGCACACCCCATGCAACGCCGACTCGATTGCCATGGCCTCTGCATCTGCAATGTTAACTTCTCCTTGAAATGAGAAACTGCCAACTGAAAGAAGATGTGTCTGTAAGTGTGCCACCCAAGCTATGCCCACCCTCCCAAGAGAGTCGATACTAGCATCAGTGAAAAACTTCGGCACCAAGGGATGTTGGGTTCTGTGTTGTTGCAGGACTTGTGCTCCACAGTGTTGAGAGGACGTAGAGAGGTGAAGAAAACTATCAGCTTGACACCACCCTTGGTCGAAACGATGCACATGACCGTGTGTAACTTGGCACCGCGTAAACCATAGTTTCCACAGAAAGCAAAGATACACTGCCACCTTGTTTTGGGTTGCTCCAATATGAACTGAAATAGCCAGTGTTGTAAAGTGCGGTCAGTGTGAATGCCTCCGACCAATTTAAAACCAAGCTCAGACCAGAGAGGCTTAACACTCGGACAGCTGTAGAAGGCATGCAACATTGTTTCATTTGAGCTGCAAAAAATGCACCCTGTTGGCATATCAATCTTAATTCTGTCTTTGATAACAGTTTTGCAAGCAATCTTTGTAATAATGAACTTCCATGCAAACTGATTAATGTGTGCAGGGATGTCGAGGCCCCATATTGTTTTGAAAACTTTGGCATTGGATACAGATTCTGAAGTAGATGGACTTAAGGCATTTTTCATTGTTAGTGCGGCTATGTACACAGAAGAAACTGTATATTCTCTGGATGTTGTGAGTCCCCAATACCAGTAATCAGCGGACTATGACATAGTCGACGTTGGGGCTGCTAAAGGGATGTCAATAATATGCTTAATATCAGACTCATCGCACCAGTGTTGCAGTAAATTTGTATTCCATCTGTAATCTGATGTAATAAGAGTTGCAACTGAAGAGCATTGAGAAACAAGAGGTGGAAGCCGCCATGGAAAAAGCTTCCCTCCTTGCTTGGACAAGAGCCAACGGTCCGTAATCTTGGTGCCTCTTCCATTTACAATTGCCCGTCGACCATCATACTGTACTATGTCATGCACGCTAAGAAAGGGCCCTTCATATTGGACTCGACGCATAGTCTGGCTGCACTGTCAAATAACTAGATCCTCGCACATATTTTGCATGATAAAATCTGGAAAGTAATGTGCTAGGTTCTGTAAGAAGACGCCAAAGCTACTTTGCTAGGAGTGCTCTATTAAAACTAAGCAGATCTCGAAAACCCATGCCTCCAGAACCACGATCTTGGCATAATGTAGACCATTTTGTCCAGTTAATAGTTGTTGATTGTGCCTTACCTCCCCACCAAAATTTATTAATCATTTGTTGTATGTTCTTTAGGAGCGTGCGTGGTAGAAGGATAACCGACATAGCATACGAGGGAATTTCTTGTAGAACAGCCTTAACCAGCAACGTTCTACCAGCTTGGGAAACTTGTTTGGACCAGCTTTGTATACGCTTTGCTACTCGATCTTTTATATAGTTGAAGACTGAGCAATTTTCTTACCAATATTACTTGGGAAGCCAAGATATAAGCCCAAATCCGCTGTGTGATGTGCCTGAAGTATTGCAACAACTGTCTCCTTCAAAAGGTGTTGTAAGCCAGAGGAAAACATAACTGCCGATTTGTTAGGATTGATACATTGGTCCGAGGTTGTTTGGAAGTCCTCCATAATGGAAGCCAAAGCTTCTGCATTAGTGCATTAGAGGCAGTTGCCCCCCAAAGATTACAATGTCATCTGCAAAAAGCAAGTTGGATATTGGTGTGTCAAGGCCTGGAATACAAAAAGGTTGATAAACACCAACATCAGTGGCAAGTTTGAGAGCTGACGATAAGGCCTCCATACAGATAATAAACAAGATGGGTGATAGTGGATCTCCCTGTCGAAGGCCACGCTTGGGCTCAAAATAATGTCATGGGTACCCGTTTATGAGAATAGTAGTGCAGACTGTACTTATGCATTGTCAAACTAGTGATATCCATGAGGTATGAAAGCCCATGCTAGTAAGAAATCTAAAACAAAACTCCATCCTAACCTGTCGAAAGCCTTTGACATATCTACTTTGTAAGTGAAATGACCCTTGGTCTTAGCTCGTGATCGACGCATGGAGTGTAGAATCTCATGCGACAACATAATTTGATCAGTAATTAATCTGTTATGAACAAAAGCCGCTTGGTTGTTTGAAATAACACAAGGGAGAACATCAGCAATCCTGTTAACAAGTACTTGGAGATTACCCTGTATATAGTGTTGCACAAGAAGATTGGTCTGATGTTGGTAATTGATTTGTGTATCATTCAAAGTTGGGGGCATCAAGTTGGTATTGAGAAAAGATAGACAAGTTTGCAAGAAATTCTCACTGATAAGAGGCCAGAAAGTACGAAGGAAAGTGCCATTATTCTATCTGGCCTCGGAGCCTTTCCTTGGTTCATTTGATTGTAGGCCTTAATTACCTCTTCTCTAGTGTAAGGTTGCCCCATTACCCGGTGAAGATCAAGGGGGACTCTGTTTGCAATGGATGCCAGAAGATAAGGATCCTGTTGCGGGGTGTGTTGAAGCAAACAAAGTTTGGAAATGCTGACGTGCAACCTGCTCAATTCCGGCCCAAGATGATTGTGGTGCCTGAGAATCCGAGGATAACGTACTAATATGGTTCTGCCTGGAACGCATTCTGTATCTTGCATAAAAGAAAGCCTCATTACGATCCCCTGATGACAACCATTGTTGTCTGGAGCGCTATTGTAATCTGTCTTCTTCCTTCAACAAGAGAGAATCATAAATAGAGTTTAGAGCATTCTATCGATCAATATTGTTGTTGGATGATACATCAGAGGCAATGCAATCAATTTCCTAACGAGTTTGATGAAGTAATCTTTTCTCTACCCAGATTTGTCTCCTTCCCCACACTCGAAGTTGCTGTCCACACTTCCTTACCTTTTGACAGTAATCTAGAGCTGATGAATTCCAAACTATTTGAACCAGAAGCTTGCATTGGGGATGATGTGCCCAGCTTTTTTAGAACCTAAATGGCTTTGGGCCATAACGATGTGTGGGATGTAGTATCAACTTAATTGGTTTATGATAAAAAGTGGCCCCAAGATAAATGAAAATTTGTTGCCATTGGAAACTGTGATAACCATGAGCTGTTACAAATGAATCGATCCAAACGGCTTTGTGTATTGCGATTGTCTCTGCTCTTATTTGTGAAAGTAAATTTTGAACCCCTGAAACCCAAATCATGAAGGTCACATTCTAGTAAGCAATTTCGAAAGGCATTGATATTTGTGGATGATCGTTTTCCCCGGCCCTGATGTTCATGCAGATATAATACTTCATTAAAATCACCTCCCAGCACCCATGGCCCTTGCCATTGCACATTAAGATACCGAATCAAGTCCCAAGTTTTCCATTTATGTTGGTGATCAGACCATCCATACAAGCCCGAAAAATGCTACTGATTCCCGCCCTGAACCCCTATTACAACATCAACATGATGGCTAGAGATACTAAGTATCGATACATCAAGATTAGCTGGAAAAAAAAACACTACCCCAGCCTTTCTACCCATAATATCCCCGGCCACCCAGTTGTAATTTCGATAATAGCTTGTGAAAGAACGCAGCTCAAAAGAAGACAGCTTAGTCTCTATCAAAAACACAAAAGTAGGCACTTGTTAATGCAAAACATCTCTGATCCAGTGAACCGCAGCGGGTGCACCCAAACCCCTACAATTCGTGACTAGAAGGGACATTATGACGGGCGATACTGGGTCTCACCCAACATCACCGATGAACTAGAAAGCACAGCTTCACCCTTGCCCTCTTGGTGACCTCCTCCATAGATTGAACCTCCCTAAGCTATGATTCAGAAGAAGAGCATTGGACCGCATTGAGCTTGCATTTACGACCATCTGAAACGAAGGCGACTGGGGAAGCTCACCTTCCTCCATTACAGGATCTTCATTAATATCCACCATTAGTTGTGCTCCACCTTCGCCAGCGTCAGTATCAGCAGTATCGGGGATAACCCCAGGACATGGCGGTGGTGTGGAACACCGGGCACTTGCTAAAACTTCACCACGAGAGTCATAGGACGGTTGAGAAACTCCAGTGGTGCCTGCCTTGAGCCACATGCCGTAGTTGAGCTCCTCTTGAGTAGCTTCTGTACGATAAGGACAGTCTCGAAGAAGGTGAATGAAGAAACTGTAGAGGAAGCACATGTTAGGCAGTCGCTCGTAAGCCAACGGCAAAATTGTCGCTTTTCCCTCAATAGTGATGGAAGTGAAGCGGAGAAGTGGCCGAGTAACGTCTAGGTTACCTTCAGGCGCATATATGATCCCGCTTTGCGACGGTCGAATTCTGCATACTCCATCAAAAAGCCAATCTGATTCCCGAGACGCTTGGCAAACATATGGTTCATGAACTGAAGCGGCACATCATGAACATCCACCCAAAAAGGCACCCACCTGAAGTCATGGTCCCTGGGAGCTGTGGCCTTGTCAATAGTCGAGAGAACTAAGAGACTTCCATCATGAGTCCAAGGTCCACGAGACAAAATCGATGCAACAAACGCCTCATCTGGCAGGCGAAACAGCAGAAGCCCACCTTCCAAACTACGAACGCGGAGAGTATACTCGCACTTCCAAGCCTTGGCGAGTGTACGCTCCAGGATTTTGATGTCAACATGACGGGGCATCAGTAATTTACCCATAAAACAACACTGAGTTAAAGCTTCCGAAGATGCATCAAGTAAGTCGTCCACTTGCACAGCCTCCTCCTCAGCAGCTGTCAGTGTAAGCTTGGCACAGTGGGTTGCTAAATCGTCAGGTGGTGGTGTGGGTGGTGCGGCGGCCATGAGGGTTTATATTGGCAAGGTTGTGGAAAGTTTAGAGAAGGTAATCAAGGTTCGATGTAGCCAAGAGGAATTAGAGTGAGTGAACTGGCGTAGAGCAATAGTCAGTGAGGAAAATGGTGAGTGTTGAGCGTAAACCCAATCAAGGTATATGTAGGAGGTGAAATGCCGGCTGATGATGCCATGCAAAGCTAGGGCTAGGTTTAATGATGAGTTGCATGACTTAACTCGATACTTGTTACTTAGAGGGGCTTGAGACGTGTGATTGATGCCATAATCCATTGACAGATCAGTGAGATATTGAAAATGATTACTGAAGCTTGACATACAGGGGAGAAGACGAGGGGTTGGACAGGAAAAGTGGTCTTGGAAGAAAACCCTCTTAAACAGGAAAACTCGCGACTCAATATCACATTATTAGGCTCTTTTATAGGCCTCTACATATTTATATTCTTTATATTTTTTACCGCTCATACTTGTAAAATAAGTGAGCTTTAAAAAATAACTCAAGAAGCTAAAAATTGGCTATACAAATAGTAATAGAGATGTTATTTTCCACTAATATTTTCGCTTTTTTTTTAAATGAAACTAATATTTCGCATTTTGAAGCATATTGTAAGCTTTACTTATACGGATCGATAATTAAAAAGATGCACGTACACGCAGTGATACCTCAGTTTTTTTAACTGACGTGCTGAATTTTAATACTTGGACGTACTCTCGAGCGCACACATTACAATGGCATACTCCGAATAATGCACAGAACTTTTTGACACTAGTTTTATTTTATTCGAATGTTGTGTTGGTAGGGGACCTTGACGCACCAAACTGGATATCACTTTCATTAACGAAGACAATTTCTTTATGTACCTTCTCATTTTGACCTTTAATTTGTGTGGTATCAGCAACCTACAAGATGGAGAAAGATGTGTGCATGCATCTCTCTGTCTCGAACCTCAAAAGTCATTCAAATTTCTTTATAATTTTCAATTAATTTATCTGGGAGCTTAAAAATTGTTTGAATTTGTACTTAAACAAAATTGTACTTATAATTAGGAGGTCTCGTTAATGGTTGAATGGAATAGTATAGTACATTATGCCTAATGTCGGTTCTACCTATATTTAAGCAGTTTTTAGGATATACAAAAGGAATTTCAAGAAATCAGAGCTTCACAAAAAAAAATTAACCACACATTGATCCTGTGGCTCGTGAAATTTGATTTCCAAATAAAATGTAATTTCAACATCACTGCTTTACAATGGCCTGTGAACCCATGTGTCAACATACGTTGTTTTCGTGTGCTCCAGTCCAGACACATGAACAGAAGAGTTGACTTGCAATATGCCACTCGGATTTGGACCATTTCTTTTTGTTTTTAACATACTCCCTCCGTTCATTAATATCTGTTTTTAGGATGTGATTCTTGTTCAAAAATATCTGTCATTCTAGATTTTTGACACACTTCTTTCCACTTTACCCCTACTATTCAATATAAAAATAATATTATCTAAATGGAAAAGTAAAAAGTAGGGGCACATGCGTCATTGTCCTACTTTTCTAATAAGTGTGCAAGTTTCTAAAATGACAGTTATTGTTGAACGGAGGGAATATTAATTAGCCTGTGCATTGGTTCATTATGCGGAATAAATGAATATGCTATCCCCGCATCAATGATCACGCGCTCTCTTCCTTCTTCTGCTCAGTTTCAAACTTATCCATACCACCACACTTTAGTAAGTAATATTAATATTTGATTGCTTTCTTTTTTTTATACATACTACAAAGCCAAGGGCACCACACAAAACGACAAACAACGAAGAACACCCTTTACTTTATCCCCATCTCTCTTTTTCACCTTTTTGTTGTTTCTTTTCTCATTTTCTGGACTCCTCCTACCCTTATCTTCTTCTGTACTGCTATTTACACACACACATTATTATTACTATTATTATACATCTTACATCATTGCATCTAGCAAAACCGACCCATTCCTTCTCCTAGGAAAACGACACGAAAATCCCACACGTCATCACCAAGTCCACCAAAGACACACAGAGTGACCACCACCACCACCAAGTGGGCCAGCTTCCCGACCCCTGAAACACTCTTCGCTTCCTACTATCTCTCATTTCATTTTTTTCCTGAAGAAACTTCTTCCTTTCTCCGCGGATCTCTGCTACCTATCAAACAAGAGTTGAGCAAGCCGAACTAGAAGGGTCCCACATAGCCGGTAACAAGAACTTCCTTCCATTGACCCCGTACGCATTAAAACTGGCCCCACTATTCTTATCAACCAAAACCTTCCCTGGATAACCTGGATACGCACCCGACCCAAACATACCCGTACAAGCTGAAACCGCCTCAAGCGGCGCATTAGCTGGACCCTGAAAATACCCATCCTCAAACGGATTCGTAACCGTCCCAGCCAACAGAGTTGCCAAATTAATAATCATACCGTCAAACACCAACATCACCGTTCGGAGGTATCAACGGCGGGGTCTGAGGACCGTACATAGGCTGCTTGAACGGCCAAGCGCATTGACCCGGACACTGTGTCGCGGAGTTTCCAACCCAGATGTACGCTACTTCCTACTACCGGCACCAGTTTTTCTATTGGGACGGACGGATCCATGGGAGCCACATCGCATACAGAATCTCTCGACGGCGACGTCTTCTGCGGTGAGAACAACGTTATGGAGGGAAGAGTGTTGGGACCAGCAGTGGCAGGGGAGCGACCGAGGACAGAGATGTGCGAGAGGTTTTAAGAAGTTTACCCAAAGGATAGTTTTCGTGGAGAATCTGTTTTGCCGATGACGAGATTCGTAGCACCACTTTTGTATTTTCAGTGGTTCGCCACCCAGTGGAAGCGGAGGGGTTATTAGGGGAACGAGGGGTGGGAGGTTAGAGAGAGGGATTGGATGAAGTCTACAATTGATGGAACGTGTGCTGGTGTGGATAATTTACCGTACCAGATTAGGTTAATCGTGACCTTTCCTTTGAGGAGTGCGCCGTTGTGGTATTTGAGTGTCAGAGGTTGTTGTTTGACTAGCGCGGCGGAGGAAGGGGTGGTTGTGTAGTGGAAGAAACAGAGTAAGAGGAGGAGGATGGTGGCAGTAGTGTAATTAGTTGCCATAGTGAGGTTTGTTGTATTGTTACTTGTATTGTAGTGGGAGAGCGGTGGAAGCCCTGAAGAGATGGGATGCTGGAAGAGGGATGTGAGTGAGTGAGGGGGGTAGGGGGTGGGTGAGAGGATATTTATATTGAGCTATCTATGGAGAGGGGATATGATCGAGAGGTGTATGGGAAAGTGAGGAGGAAGGAGAGTGATGGACAGCTGTATAGGAGGAAGATGGCATGAAACAATAGTCTCACGTGGAAAACGTCTATTGGTCAAGTCAGTATGGTTTTTTGAATTTTGAAAAAAAAAACTTTATGATTTCACGGTTACCAAGAAGGAGTACAGGCTGGAATGAGGTGGGTGACGTGTTTGAACTCTGAGTCCCATGCTTGAATAGAGAAGAGTAGCCTGAATTGGGTATACGGTATACCAGCTGTGATCGCCGACGTGGACAAAGAGTGTGGTGTGGATAATATACAGACATGATGCACGTATTTTACAAGTGGTATTATATTGTGTTGTTTTGTTCGTAGTTAAAGCTCATCGTATAAGTTTTTTTTTTTTCTTTTTTATGGTTATTTTACAGATTTAAGTTTACTTTTTTTTACATTAATCCTTGCTATAGAATCTTTTAAAAAAAAATTGTGGTACTTTCTAGTGGTTTTTGTAATACTACCAGCCAAATCAATAAAGAAAGATCCAATAGGATACAATGGGAAGAATTCTTTTTTAATTTGTAGTTGGTGGCCCCCGCCCCCGGATCCACCATGCTTCTTGTTGAATCAATAATTAAATAAAGTTTAAAAGATAATGGAGTAAATTAGAGGGACTTTTTTTTATTAAACGCATGCCTCTCATTCATGCCCATCAAAAGTTTTCATCCAGTTCCATATTACAAGTCCTAGTAATCTTAAGGGGAATGTCTTCTTCACCCATCCAAATTCTAAAAAACTTAGAGTTATTATACATATAGAGATAAACATAACTGGGAAATGAAACCAGAGTTTTTATAACAAAATCCACTTCGTTACTGTCTTTGATCAGTGATTCTCTTTGCTCCCACTGAGGTGAAGAGGGAGAAAACTGGTGATTATCTCTAATCTCTTATAAACTTGAAGATATTTTCTTACATGTATCAACTTCTACTCTGACATACTCCTTTTCTTGAGTCCATTTAAGGCCAAACACCAGCCCTTGGATTTCAGCTCCTAGCACTGAGCAAGCAGCAGCTGTCATAACTTTGTTAAAAGCCATCAGCATGTTACCATCATAATCTCGAATAGAACCTGCCAAAACCAAGACTTTACCTTTAATCTTTTTACAGCCACAATTAATCTTAATTCCACCTTGATTAGGAGGAATCCAAGAGTAATCTTTACAAATCAGATGCCATATTGGCATTAGTAATCTTATATGCTCTAGCAAAAACATAATTAGATTCAAGAAGAGCCTGCAAGGACATTTCATTGTTGTGTCTAACCGTGTTCTTTGCATCATAAATACTCCACATCTTATTCAGAACTTCTTCTAGTTTTTTTGTGGACCACCTATCAGCTTGAGAAAAAATCCAGTTCTGAATGTTATCATCTTCAGCTCGATCGAGCCTGTCTAAATCAATTATCCCCTCCCATTGATTTATAACCATAACACATTCAAATATGTTATGAAAAGTAGTGTCTGCTTTGGCACAGAGATTGCATAAGGAAGAAGTCCCTGTTCTCCTTGCTATGTTAGCACCACTAAGAACATTTTTTTCCAAGAACTTCCAGTAAAATAATTTCACCCTAGGACTACACTGAAGCTTCGAAATCTTAAAATTTAAACCTGTAGATCTTGTGCTAGAAGAAGGAAGATTAGAGTTAACAGATTGTTGGTCAATGTGATAGGTCGACTTAACCGAGAAATCCCCATCCTTACTGTGACGCCACTACCATGTGTTTTTCTCCTCATGAAGAACTATAATTTTTTGATATCTTCTGAATCAATATCCCAAACATTCAGATTAAGCATGTGAGCATTCCAGCCATTCTTTTCATCATTTAGGAACTGATAGGTTGTCTTCCTATCTTCACCTAAGGGCATTGGAGTGAGAGGTTTAAAGGAGTAGTTTCGAGGAATCCAGAGGTCTTTCCAAAAAAAAAAGTATCCTTACCATCTCCTACTCTTTTTCTAACACCCTTTTTCAGAGTCTGAGAGAGGCAACAATAACAGTCCAGCTTGGGTTGTCGTGCTTACCTTTCAAAACTGAAAAAGATCAATGTCTGGGTAGTAGATACTTTTAAAAATTCTAGCAACCAAGGAATTTGGGTCTTTCAGGAAGTTCTAGGCATCTTTCGCTAACAGAGCTCTATTGAAAGAAGCTGCAGATCTGAAACTAACCCCCCTCCCTCTAGCACTTCCTATTTACATAATGTTTCCCATTTAATCCAGTGGATACTTCTTTTGCTAGATTCCCACCCCACCAGTAAGAAGCCAAGATAGAATTGATTTTGTCTAGAACCCCCGAGGAAGTAAGAATATAGACATAGAGAAAGTAGGGATGGCCTGAAGCACACTAGAGATCATGACCTTTCTACCTGCTTGAGACATAATTTCCCCCCAACTCGAAACTTTATTCCTAATAGCTTGAATAATGTAGTTGAAGAACTGGTTCTTGTTTCTACCCATAGCCAGAGGAAGCCCAAGATATTTCTTGAAAGATTTAGCTTCTTCATAGCCAAATACATCACAAACTTGCTTCTTGATCAGAGGATTGAGTTTTTTGCTAAAAACTATCTCTGATTTGTTATCATTGATCTTATGACCTGAGGAGCTAGAAAAGAATCAATTAAATCTTTTAGGACCCTAGCATTACTCTCAGTACTAACTCCACAGAATAAAACATCATCAGCAAAAGCTAGGTGACTGATCGAAGGACTAGAAGTTGAGATCTTTAGTCCCTGGAAGAGGTTGTTTTTGTCTGCTGAATTCAAAGTTGTAGAAAGAGCCTCTTGAGCTAGAATGAACAGATAAGGGGAAAGGGGATCCCCTTGTCTGATCTCTCTAGAAGGAGAGAAATAATCCCCAGGAGTTCCTTTAATCATAACTGAACATCTTGTGGAAGAGAAACAGTTAACAACTGGACAAAGCCAATTCTCTAGGAAGCCCATTGACTAAAGAATATCTTTTAAGAAATTCCACTCAATTTTGTCATAAGCTTTGCTTAAATCCACTTTCAAAGCAAAATTCCCCTTTTTCTAGCCTGACTCCTCGATAACTTATGCATAATCTCCCCGGAAATCAGAATATTATCAGCGATGTTTCTTTTTTTTAACAAAGCCAGACTGATTGGCTGAGAATATTAGGAAGAATGCCTTTAATCGTATTAGCTAGAACCTTAGAGACTAATTTATAGACAAAATTACATAATGCAATAGGTCTTAAGTCACTAATGTTCACCACACCTTTAACTTTAGGAATTAAGGCAATGAAAAACTTATTAAAAGACTCAGGGATGGGATTACCTTGAAAATTTGATAGGACTGAATCAGTGACTTTGTTACCCACCACACTCCAGGGATTCTTGTAAAAATTGTCATTAAACCCATGAGGCCTTGGAGACTTATCTCCTCCAGATCTTTCATAGCAGCAATGACTTCCAAAGAAGAGTAAGGATCTGAGAGATGTTGAATGTGGTTGTGGTTCAATCTACCTCTGACTGCTTCAATGAATATGTTATCAGTAGTGGATTTAGTAGTTTGAAACATTTGCTTGAAATAGGAACTTGAGATATCTTCAATACCCTTCCAGTCATACACCATTGAATCTGAGGTATTTTTTAACCCTAGAATCAAATTATCTCTTCTTCTTGCTGACGCTCTTGCATGGAAGAAACTAGTAGTTTTCTTATCTCCCTCCTTTAACCATTGAAATTTGGACCGTTTTTTCCACCACAATTCATGTTTGAAGGACAACAGCTCAATCTCCATCAAAACTCTCTTTCTGTTTGCTGTGGACCAGACCGTGGGTTTAGCATCCGTCAACTCTCTTATATCATCTTTCTTTTTCTTGATCCTCCACTTAATTTTACATAAAGACCACCCCTTCCATTTGAGCAGCGCTTTCTCACGTTCTCTCAGGGATTGATTCAAAGAGATACCTGGTTTTGTTCCAACTATCATAGACTATAGAAACACAATCTTTATCCTTCAACCATGAATTCTCAAACCTGAAGATATATTTAGGTTATTATGGTATCCAAAAAAACTAATCAAAAGCGGGCAGTGATCTGAATGTTCTCTTTGAAGATGCTCAATAGTCAAGAGCGTGAAGCTCAAAACTGCTTCTTCACATAAAAGAACTCTGTCCAGTCTGCTTATGGAGTTATAATCATCTAATTGGCCATTAGTGAAAGTATCCATTGACCCAAAATAACCTGCATCCCTCGGGTTACAGTCAGACACAACACCTCTGAATAGCTTCATCTGACTATCTCTTCTAATTCTCCCTCAAACTTTCTCTGAATTCCATATAATCTGATATAATCCCCAGCCACCACCCAAGTATTTGAACCTGGTTTCTCAAAGCTCTTAGCATATTCCAAGAAAGATACTTCATTTGCCAGTCGGCCCAACCGTAAAATCCTGTAAAGTGGAAAGGAGCAGGGAAAGTAACTTCTGCTGCTATATGGTGCCTAGACCAGTTAACAATAGAAACATCAAACTGGGTTTTCCAAAACAAAGCTAACCCGCCACTCCTACCTACGCTAGCAACTGAACACATCTCATAACTATAAATTCTTTTTAATAACTTCTATTTCTTCAAGGGCCTATGAGTCTCCATTAGAAATACAAACTCATGATTAGATACAACCTGATCTAGTAGATCTTAACCCAATACTGCCTGAGGGCGCCCACCCTCGACAGTTAAAGCTTATGCAAGTCATTTCTGGTGGCAGTCTTGCATCTGTGCAAGATCTGTCTGAGACTGAGTAGTGGCTTCTTCTTGAGAGTCCTTAATCTCCCCTTCTATTGAAGAAGGCTTGATTATCAGAGACTTAAGATTCGCACCCCTCATCTTCTTAATCCTTAAAGTGAGTTTTTTATCTTTTACAAAACTGCCTGGATGAAAAACAGGCCCTTTTCCTTCTCTCTAATCAAAATTTGTATTGATCTTCTGACTTTTTTGCTGTAACATCTTATAACCTGGCCTAGCTTTCTCAATCCCTTATGCTTCTTCCGTAATCTTATAGATAGTCATATCCATCTCAGCCTAAGCCACTTTTCGAGACTGTTATTCTTTTCCTTCTAGCCACAAAAGGATTCCATAGCTTCTGCCCAATCAAAAGCTTGAAAGAAGTTTCTTTTCAGATCTGTTACTGGTTTAGGAATAACCTTGTCGAATCTAGGAGGTACTATAGGTCCTTGAAGAATCTCTTCCTGCCTACTTACTTGATATAAACACTGAATGGCCGGGTCTAAATCGGGCTCACCTACCTCTGAATTCTGCATCAAAATATCCTGAAAGGAAGTTTCTTTTAGACTGATTTCTTTACTACACTCTGACATGAGCAGACTCTTAAAACAATACCTATCCTCTTCTGCTTCTTTTCTTTTCTTACTGATACGGTCATCTTGAAGCTTAGTACCAACGTAATTCATCTTATCTCCTTCAGACTTGAGCACTCCCCCTTCTTCATTGTAGACTGATTCAGACCGTCTCCTTCTATCTGGTTTTCAGACCCATCTCTGATAGATAGAATAGCATATTTTTTATTTCCTAGATTCTCCCTTGCCTAAATTTTGGTTCATCAGGAACTTCTCATAAAGAGCTGCTGCTATAGAGCCAGCAAATTTTGTCCTTAGTCAAGGCCCATACCTATCAATCTCATCTTCATTCTTTTTTCCCCTACATTCGATTAACATATGATCTAACCTTCCACATCTAAAACAAAAATGGGGGAAGATTATCATATGAAATTCTACAGCACCTATCCTTCCTCTCATCATTCACTATCAACATTCTATATAGAGGATCCAAGATATCTAACTCCATTCTATAAAGTATTCGACTGTTTTTAAATTAAGTATTTGTCTGTTTTTATATAAATTAAGTATTCGACTGTTTAAATATTAAGTATACAAATCTATAGAAATAAAGTATTCTAATGTTTAGATACTAAGTATGCAAATTTATAGAAATAAAGTATTCTACTTTTTAGATACTAAGTATAAGAATCAGTATAAATAAAGTATTCGACTGTTTAAATACAGAGTATACTGAAATTAGTATACAAACCTATAAAAATAAAGTATTCGATTGTTTAGCTATTAAGTATACGAATCGATTTGCCATGTCATCATTGTCTATCCTTTGGTTTTCCGCAAATTCGACCACACGGTCGGTTTGTACAAATCATTGCACGGGATGTAATATGTCATCCAGTCACATACTGACTGTACTGTTGATGTGGCAGATATGATGGAAAGAAAATTTATATTAATTTTAAAATGGTTATAACTTTTAATATATAAGTCCAAAATGAAAAAAAATTATATCACTGTTCACCTAAATTCAAGCTCTTTAAAACAAGACCAGTCATGGATATGTTTTGATCACTTTTAAAAAAATTTATTTTTACATGTGTATGATGATACACTAAAATGATAATATGATTCATTAATTTTGATATTATGATTCATTAAAATTAATATCTTTTATTAACTAATAAGTGGTGAATTAGATTACAAATTTAGAACCGATAAAAAAATCATTATTGTTTTGTAGTGTATATTATTATGTATGGTGTATTTTAAACCTTATATGGTGAATAACATATTTTTCATACATACTAAATATTGTTTTGTATTGTATTATTATTTTTTATTTTTATATGTTTACGTTGATATGATTCATTAACTTTGATATTATGATTCATTAAATTGATATTATGATTCATTAACTAATAAGTGGTGAATTAGATAACAAACTTTGGAACCGATAAAAAAATCATTATTGTTTTGTAGTGTATAATTATTGTTGTATGATGCAATTTAAATCTTCTATGGTGAATCATGTATTTTTCATACATACCAAATATTGTTGTGTTGCATTATAGTTTAATTTTTTTTTTTATAAGTTTGCGATGATAGACTAAAATGAAAATATGATTCACTAAGATTGATATTATAATTTATTAACTAACATGTGATGAATTAGATAATAAACTTTGATAAAAAAATAATGGATCATTATTGTAATACATTATTATTATTATTATTTGTGGTGTATTATTATTATTTATATGATGTATTTAAGTCATATATGAACATACCGATTTCAAAACAGATAATGAATCATTATTGTTTTGTAGTGTATTATTGTTGTTGTATGGTGTATTTTAAACTGTATATGGTGAATCATGTATGGTTGATATGTATAGATATATACATATAAAAAAAAACATAAATTTTAAAGTTGTCAAAATATATCCATAAGTGGTCTTGTTTTGAAGAGCTTGAATTTAGGTGAACAATGATATATTTTTTTCCATTTTGGACTTATATATTGAGAGATTCAATAATTTAAAGTTTATATTGTAAAAAGATAATCCAATCAACAAAAATAGTCCAGTCAGCAGCTGACTAGACTGCTGACTGGACTGCCAATTAGATTGCCTGCACCAAGTATGGTGCAACAGCGCTGCAGCTTCTCCGTGCTGTTGTTTTCAACTCTCACTATTTGTCATGTTATTTTACTTATCAATTATTATAAGAATACAAATTTTAATCTTTAATTATCATTACTACTATTTTAATAATACACAAATAATCTTAACATAATATTTTATTTATGATTAAAGTTTAATATATTTTTTAAACAAAATAAAATAAATTTTATTCATATATAATATTAATGTAATTTTTTATTATTTGTCACTCGATTTCTTGTTAGTGTATTAAATGTGCAATATATGTAATTACTTTAAAGTATCAAAAGATAAAATATCATTAATAATACAAGATAAAATACAATAAATTAAAAACATGAATACAAGTTTAGTTAATATTATAATGGATTTTAAAATGAATATATTGGTAGATATTATAATTTTCAAGTATATTTTAGTATTACATTTTTATATCACCAAATTACAAGTAATAAGTACTAACTTACCTATATATATATATATATATATATATATATATATATATATATATGAAAAATATGAAAAACATAGTCAATATGGATCTCATTTTGTAGACAATGAGATTTTAAGATTTTGATATATATATATATATATATAAATAGTTTATATATATATCATTATTAATTTGTAAAATATTAAGATTTTAAAATATATAAGTGTTTAACCATTTATATTTGACGTATTATAATTAGAAAAAAATAGTGGATCCCATTTTGTGGGTTCTTAAAAAGTTCTTGAAGAACCAAAAATTAGAGTTCTTGTGTCTCTCTTCCCCTCATATTTTTTAAACTTTTTAGTCAAGAACCCATAAGAATCATTGATAATCATGCTTTTAGTTTCTACACTGCTTACAAATTAATACAAGGCTAAAAATTGTAGTTTTTTAAAGTTCGTATCATATTAGTTAACGTATTAGAAGTACACTTGTGTAAACATTTTATAAAGTTACTAAAGTGTAAATGGCGATGAAAGGCGATTAAGTGGATGGTTAGGAGTTAGAGTGTGGTTAACTAGTATAGTTATATTATGTGAAGTGTGGTGGGCCCGATTTATCAAGATCTGTTCGGGAGGTAGATGAAAAAAGAAACGGGTTTACCAGCTGAAGATTACTGTGAGTGAACGTTGGGCGTTTATGCAATGATAGAGAATCTGGTACGTTAAATGAGTGAGACTCATGAGTATAATAATCTTCATCTCCCTTTTGAGAACGGGGCGCTCAGTCTAAGAAATGTGGGATTTTCCATATTTTTTTTCATCTAGGTGTGGTTAGGTATGGTTAGGTGTATGATGGACCAATCACAAACTAATTGACACTAATATCTATTTATGTATAAAGCTTCAAAAAGTCTATATAACCATATTTGACACCTAAATAGACCAATTATAAAGTGACACACTGACACGATGATAATACTTTTTGTATAAAAATCACCTGAGCTCTCTAACAACATCTGTAATAGAGCAGATTTCATTTAGTGAGTTATATAGTACTAATAAACTAAAAAAAACTATTGAGAGAGTGATTTCACCACACTTTTCTCTCATTGATTCTTAGGTAAGCAATGTATTATAAAGCGTTATGTATTAGTCTTATTGCACAATTTTTTCTTTTTTCAACTATTATAATTGAGCATGTGAGAAGATGAGATAAAATAAAATGAGTTGTAATAATAATAAGAATGCTTAGGTTTTACATTGTCAATGTCATTGTAATTCCTCAAATGTTTTTATCACGGTGTGCTATAATTTATTAATTGTCTAACATTGTTGGTTTAAGTCAAAACCCGTCATCACCCAAGATCGTATTCCCAAAGAAAAAATCTGAAGCCGAAAAAAAAAACCAAAAAAACTATCACAAAGTTCACGCGATTCCATAACCTTTAACTTGGAAAACTTACCATTGCTACTGTATTACATCAACCGGTGCACTTTCGGATCGCCTCTTACCAAAGCCAAAAAAAACCCCCCCATTCATTATCATTGGTATACGACACAGCATCACCATTGTATAAACCCATCGATCCTAACATTGACATGCCGTAGAGTGGTAACATGTATCAATTCCTAACCAGGGCAGTCACTGATCCACTTGATCCGTACGACCCTTTGGAGACTTGGTTCCGCGTAAAAAAAATTCAGGTTAAAATTGAACAGTACGCGTTACTTATACATATACCTATAGCTAGTTTGTGTGGGTGGGTGACATTACATGGTGGGTCCCGAGTCCAAGGTCGACATGAATGCATAAACCTCATTTATTTTATTGTACAAATGAATAGTAGTAGTAGCTCACCTCTTTATACCACATACGCGTGTGTGGACTTATCAATTAGCACTACGTCATTGAAGACTGATCGATCGATGGGCGGCCAAACCGAGGTAGGGGCTTTGATGGCGTGGAATTCAAGATATGTTGCTTTCTTCTTTTCCTTTTTGTGTCGTTTTCTTTTCAACGAGAAGGGTAATCATGGCACTTTTCTTTTCTATTACTAGCAAGCAAAGCACTTTTGTGTGTCTGTACTACCAAGACAAGCCAAAATCTCAAAAACAAAAGAAATGCTAGTATGATGGGTTCAGTGGGAATTTAGGTGTGGGCGCGGCGGAAGGCATATATCCGGGGAAGGTCAGTACATCATTATTCGTATGAATAATATATGATGATGGGGGGTGGATCAATAATATTGTATAACCAAACTTCTACTCTGATGAATATGTATCAAACTTCTACAGCTACTTCATCGACAAAAAAAAAAAAAAATGATTTCATTGCTTTCACAATTGTGATGGAGGAGGTGGGTCTATTTGTTTCTTTCTTAGACGACTTCTCCTTTGTTTTCTTTCGTGGGTAGGTTTATTTCGTATTCGTCACAATAAATAGAACCTTTTTCATGGAGGGTACCTAGCCTCGGCTCGGGAGTATTAGGCAGCTGAATTGACCGCTTCGATTGACTATACATCCATGAACCTAGAAGGACAGCCTGTGTGTGTGTCGAGGTTTCAACTGACGAGATTTTCTAAAGGCGGGTTATATATATTTATGTATGAATGCCCATTTACCAGTTTTGTTTTCGATTAACTATTTTTGTGCATGTCATAACATCGAACTTGTTCGTTTTTTCATTTTTCTACATCCTTCTAAAATAAATCAAAAGCTAATCCTATCATCAGCTAACTAGTAGAAGAACAAGGTCGCCAATACAAAAATTTATCAATTATCGAATAAGTTTTTTCATTATAACCATATATTTTTTTTTTGATAATTATAGGCACATGGCCATTATATAGCCATATGATGATTAAGCCACATTAAAAGTAATACGTATGGGATCATTTTCATATAATAACAAGGTTTTTCTTTAAGGTAGAGTAATTTTATATTAAACCAGATACAATCACAAAAAAAATTACAAAAATCGTAAGAAAAATAAGAGCGAAAGTGTAACATATATATATCCGCACCAAAACTCGTATAAAAGACTAATTATCGACACAATTTTTTTTTTTTTTTACTACGTCGAGATGTAGTAAGAGAGCCGCTTATTTTGGGTGAATCCGAGAGAACATTCCAGCTCAAGCCGGTAAAAACTCTCTCTTATGAAACTCATTAGTAGTAAGTCATTAGGCTGCGTTCGGAGGACGTTTTTATGGTTGTTTTGGGGTGGTCCCCACGTGGGACCCACGTGGTCTCCACGTTCTACTCCAATAATATACTGCCACATATAAAACAACCACAAAACAGTCAGACCAAAACAACCACAAAACAACCATGCCGAACGCAGCCCTAACGCATTTTCTAAAATTTAAGAAAAAGACAACCTACTGAATTCGAAGAATAAACACGGATGCATATACGAGTCAAAAGTGCTAACGAATTATCTCTCTTCACATCCTACAAATTTTGTAACATCCCTATGTATCAAGACACAGATGCAAACAGAGCCTCCAAATATGAAGAGGAAAAAAACCAATTGACATATGGAAAAAGAACAAAAAGTCTGACTTGGACAATGTGAATTGCAAAAAAATAATTGCGGGAAACAAAATGAATGAGTGTCAAGTATGACTTACACAATTAGATCGACATTGTATTGATTAGGGTTAGTTACCTTATTACTGGTTTTATTTGGAGAACTGGTTTTATTGGTGCAACAAGCTACTGGTTTTATTCTTATGTTACAAAGACTAACCATAGAAAAGATCTTAGTAGAACTGGTAATAAAAAATTTGTTGGTCTTAATTTACTTGTCATGGATGGGATTAGATTTGGGGCGAAGACGGAGTGTGTGTGGATGGCCGTGTTATATTATGGTCTTTGGTGGAACTGGTAATAAAAAATTTGTTGGTCTTAATTTGAGGCTAGCTAGATCAATGACGATGGTCGACTTCATAGATAAAGTTAAGTTCCACTTGTGACAGTGGTGTAAAGCTTGGCGGGAGTATATTCGGATAAATGCTTGGTGTGTTCTATTCGGTCACAGGATTTTCCCATTGGGTTTACTTGTTAGGGTTTAGGACGGAGAGACATGTTGTTGTGACAAAGAATTATCAAACTTCTTTATATAGAGGACAATGAAAGTAATCCAATATCTCGATAATTGAACACCTACTTGGAATATCTTCGGAAAGGTGTGTCAAAAGAGAGATTTGAAATTACGTATATCAACCTCATTGACAGACAGGGACTGCGTTGTCGTCGATGCCGTAGGCGACGGTCGGGCCCGGGTCGTCAATTCGTCATTATTTAGCCCAAAGAGCGAGTGATGACTTCGGCCGGTGCGGTGAACGAATAGTGATATATTCAACTCTCAACTATTTTCAACTGAAAGCTTAACTCTTTTTTTTTTTGAAAATTACATCTCTCACTCATATATTTGTGAAATTATACACCTCACCCACGAGATTTTAAAAATTACTTTGCTTATCCATGTGATGTGATTTCCTCTATTTTATATCTGATAACTTTTCTAATATTTGATCAACTGATGATTAAATATTATCCAAAATTGATGAAACCTCAAACCAATTTAAAATTCAAAGAATAAGCAAAGACAAATTACTTTCCCAATAAAATAATTAAGCGAAAGTTATTTTATCCCCGATACAACCTAACCCACTTTTTATGATGGTTTCCAGACCCCACGCGAGTCGATGTTGGTGGCCGGTGGTGGGGCGGTTCAATTTTGGTGGTTCCAAATTCCAATATCACTAAGTAATGTGCCCATCCGCACGAGGTGGAACAAAGATTCTACTACCGTACCGTGTTGGCATTCCCCTGCTCGGGAAACTGAAACTTCAAAGTTCTTGTAATTGAATTATAGTAATGTTTTAGGGTAGCTACAGTACCAAATTACACATTGGAAATTCGGAATGCAGATATGATTTTGCTCTATATTTGTGCAATCTAGCGGACGTAAGTCCAAATTATAAAGAGACAAACCGCATGGCCATGTTTGTTGAAGACTTTTTTTTATGCTATCAGGAGGAACTTAATGCCCAAAAAAGTCACCGATTAGTCTCTTCCGATTATGACGTGACATATGTATGACTTAATTTTGAAATTATCAAGCTTAATTAATTCAACAACAATATTTTTTCCAAAAAAAAAATCATCAATATGAATAGTTATTTATTTTAACATTCATTTCCAAAAAATAAGGGCGGTTTTTCAAACTAGTTTAACTATAGTGTATCGTCAATATATAGTACAGTCAAGTTAATAATCTTGAGTTTTCTTAATTTTTGTTTTTCTCTAGAATGTTGAGTTAATTTTATATGTGTTCCATGTACTCGCACGTCCCCTCTTTTGTATGATTCCATACCTTATTTACAGCTCTTTAAATAATTAGCTTTAACTTAAAAAAATACATTACAATAAACTATAGTACTTACCTATTATAGTATATTATATCCAAACATTCAGTAACAAATTAATAAGTCATTTTCACTAATCGACAATTAATCATCGGCATTGTGTGTGTAACGTATATATTCGATTGACGGCGTGGTGTATATTCGACACTTCGAAGAGCAGCAGCCTCCTCACTAATGATGTACGTTGACCCATCATGCAACATGGGGTCCAACTCTCTTAAACGGACTTGAGCTGAGGGGTACACGCTAAGACTTTCAGAGCCACACACACTGGATTAGAATTGGAATGAACAATTAATTAATTAGCACATATATCCAAGAAACAGTTGTATGATCCAATAAGATGTCCAAAATACATTTCATAATATATAGTTCCTCATTGGTGGGCATTTATAATCATACGTCTTTTCTATAAGAAGTTTATAGTAGTCTGAAATTTCTTAATTGGTAATATTCCATCAGCAGTACTAGCTATTTCATCAAAGAACAAACTTAACTTTGGTTAGCTAATCTCTTGATTGATGTCTGTAACTGTAAGTAACAGGTACATACGTCGGCATCGAAGACGATTAGTTTTGATAAGGTGAAAGGGATGATACAACACCAGAAACATGTATCATTCATTAATATTGGAAGGACGCGGGGGCCGTCTTATCTTATGTGTGTAATGTGTACACATTCCTATGATTAGTTACTGTACGGCCGCTCCGCGTAATAATATAATATAGCTAGAGGCATGCATGCTTGACATCGTCTTTATCATCTTCTTTGCCACTCACTCGATATACCATAATGTATATATTTGATTGAGCCAGTGACATGTGATGTGATGTGATTCTTATTAATTGGATGCAATCAATAGTACTTGTCGTCAATAATTGTCCAGGAATGGATGAACGAACTTAACTTTACTTCAATTTCAGGCTGCTACTGTGCTACATGACTTGTACTAGTCAACAGTGAGGGTTGATATTGGTAGGAGAACTGGAGAAGGTCGATTGGTGACGCCACCGGTCATCATCAAAATCCATGCACATGAACCGTCATGACCTTAATGCATTAATCTTGCATCAAGGTCATGACGGATGAGATCTATCAAGCACGAACACGCACGCAAGAGATCCAACATTCGGATCCTTGGAGCTTGTCTTAACAACTGGAGCATCATCAATCTTGGGTGCCAGTTCCCCCTTGTCCGTCTATCTGGGCCCATCACCCTTGTCCACCTGCTGCTTTGCCCATCTAGGATGTTGACCTCTCTGCCTCTTCAAGCTGCTCCCACAAGAGCAACTTCAAAGAGGTCCTTAAGGACGCTTCAAGAGTGGAGTATTGAGACCTTCAGCTCGCAGAGGTGAGAAGGAAGGTGTCGATGAAATTACTAACATAAGTAGTAAAGACCTAGCTACAATGCGCAAGTGCACCCAATTCGTTGCAATATAACAAGTGTCGTATCCAGAAGAAAATTGGTTTCTAATCCCAAGCTCGGTATTTTAGTCAAGTTTAATGAAAAACTGTAAATGGGGTTTAGCTGGAGGCAAGAATAGTTGTTGAAGACAAAAAAAACACTAAAAACAGTAAATCAAGTGTTTGATTGGAATGGATGGAAGAGTACTCAAGGATAGTGGGGAATCACCTAAATCACCCAATGTAGCTCACAACCATAACTCATTCTTGCCTTGTCTATTAGAGCTAAAATCAAGAATCCCAAATCATGGAATAATCAATTCTTATATAATTAATCAAGCCGATTAATTAAAGAAGGCCAAAGTTACTAAATAGCATTAAGCACAAGCTCTTAAATAATAGCCCTAAGATTTTACCCCCAAAATCAAGAGTGTAAAAGTTAGGGTTTATCCCTCCTTGGTCAAGTCCCAAACTCAAGCTCAAATGTTGCAAGGAAACCCAAAAATGCCATAGTTGATCAAATTAAAGCATTAATTGATATTGAAGGAGATAAAACAAGAGTATTTAATGAGTTAGGTTAAAAGCATTCAATAAGTAATGTTAGGGTCAAACCTCATCATAGTATACAAATTGAGACTACTCAACCATTGAAAGGAGAAAGAAAAGGGAAAAGAGAGATTTATCCATTAGAGGAGCTCTAGAGCTTCAATGGAGGTAGATTCTTCAATTTCTTCTTCTCTTCTTCTTTCTTCTTTTCTCCCTTCTTTTCGCATTTTGTCAGGAAAATTATGTGTAGTTCAATATCACAAAATATGGGCAAGTGGACCCAATCAAAGTAGTAGTAAAGAGTGTTGTTCCACTAGGAAATTGACTATCTATCTCTCTAGCTTCAGTATTCGGTAACGGAACAATAATTAAAATGGGGGTTTAGTTTAGCCGGTGACAAGCTTAATGGATTGATTCAAACGAAATTGTAAAGTAAATATGGAAACTAAAATTGGTTGTTAATGGATTTGGATGGAAAGCACCCTAGGATGGGTATTATCACCTAAATTCACCCCAACTTCACTTATAAACCCATTTCACTCAAATTGTCTATTTGGACTATTGTAATGACCTTCCAAGTCATGGAAGAGTCAACTCTTACCTAGATACTTCCAACTCTAATAAAAAAAAGATTCAAATCACTAGATAGCATTAATTGCAAGTCCACATTAATAGCCCCAAATCTCACCAACTAATCAAGCTAGCACAATCTAGGTTTTCTCTCTCCTTAGGTCACAACCCCCAACTCAAAGTCTTGTGTTGTTGGAAATCACCATAATGCCATAAATGATCAAGTTATAGCATGAAAATGGAGAAAACAATCACCAATGAGCGACCTTAAAGAAAAACCTTGTTATTATATGAAAATGATCCCATACGTATTACTTTTAATGTGGCTTAATCATCATATGGCTATATAATGGCCATGTGCCTATTTATCAAAAAAAAAAAATATGGTTATATAATGAAAAAACTTATTCGATAATTGATAAATTTTTGTATTGGCGACCTTGTTCTTCTACTAGTTAGCTGATGATAGGATTAGCTTTTGATTTATTTTAGAAGGATGTAGAAAAATGAAAAAACGAACAAGTTCGATGTTATGACATGCACAAAAATAGTTAATCGAAAACAAAACTGGTAAATGGGCATTCATACATAAATATATATAACCCGCCTTTAGAAAATCTCGTCAGTTGAAACCTCGACACACACACAGGCTGTCCTTCTAGGTTCATGGATGTATAGTCAATCGAAGCGGTCAATTCAGCTGCCTAATACTCCCGAGCCGAGGCTAGGTACCCTCCATGAAAAAGGTTGTACTAGCATTTATTGTGACGAATACGAAATAAACCTACCCACGAAAGAAAACAAAGGAGAAGTCGTCTAAGAAGAAAGAAACAAATAGACCCACCTCCTCCATCACAATTGTGAAAGCAATGAATGAAATCATTTTTTTTTTTTTGTCGATGAAAGTAGCTGTAGAAGAAGTTGATACATATTCATCAGAGTAGAAGTTTGGTTATACAATATTATTGATCCACCCACCCATCATCATATATTATTCATACGAATAATGATGATGTACTGACCTTCCCCGGATATATGCCTTCCGCCGCGCCCACACCTAAATTCCCACTGAACCCATCATACTAGCATTTCTTTTGTTTTTGAGATTTTGGCTTGTCTTGGTAGTACAGACACACAAAAGTGCTTTGCTTGCTAGTAATAGAAAAGAAAAGTGCCATGATTACCCTTCTCGTTGAAAAGAAAACGACACAAAAAGGAAAGAAGAAGAAAGCAACATATCTTGAATTCCACGCCATCAAAGCCCCCTACCTCGGGTTTGGCCGCCCATCGATCGATCAGTCTTCAATGACGTAGTGCTAATTGATAAGTCACACACACGCGTATGTGGTATAAAGAGGTGAGCTACTACTACTATTCATTTGTACAATAAAATAAATGAGGTTTATGCATTCATGTCGACCTTGGACTCGGGACCCATGTAATGTCACCCACCCACACAAACTAGCTATAGGTATATGTAGTAAGATATGTAACGCGTACTGTTCAATTTTAACCTGAATTTTTTTACGCGGAACCAAGTCTCCAAAGGGTCGTACGGATCAAGTGGATCAGTGACTGCCCTGGTTAGGAATTGATACATGTTACCACTCTACGGCATGTCAATGTTAGGATCGATGGGTTTATACAATGGTGATGTGGTGTCGTATACCAATGATAATGAATGGGGGGTTGTGTTTGGCTTTGGTAAGAGGCGATCCGAAAAGTGCACCGGTTGATGTAATACAGTAGCAATGGTAAGTTTTCCAAGTTAAAGGTTATGGAATCGCGTGAACTTTGTGATAGTTTTTTGGGTTTTTTTTTTCGGCTTCAGATTTTCTTTGTGGAGATACGATCTTGGGTGATGACGGGTTTTGACTTAAACCAACAATGTTAGACAATTAATAAATTATAGCACACCGTGATAAAAACATTTGAGGAATTACAATGACATTGACAATGTAAAACCTAAGCATTCTTATTATTATTACAACTCATTTTATCTCTCATCTTCTCACATGCTCAATTTAATAGTTTGAAAAAAGAAAAAATTGTGCAATAAGACTAATACATAACGCTTTATAATACATTGCTTACCTAAGAATCAATGAGAGAAAAGTGTGGTGAAATCACTCTCTCAATAGTTTTTTTTAGTTTATTAGTACTATATAACTCACTAAATGAAATCTGCTCTATTACAGATGTTGTTAGAGAGCTCAGGTGATTTTTATACAAAAAGTATATATCATCGTGTCAGTGTGTCACTTTATAATTGGTCTATTTAGGTGTCAAATATGGTTATATAGACTTTTTGAAGCTTTATACATAAAATAGATATTAGTGTCAATTAGTTTGTGATTGGTCTATTTATAAAATTAGCTCCATCATACACCTAACCACACCTAGATGAAAAAAAATATGGAAAATCCCACATTTCTTAGACTGAGCGCCCCGTTCTCAAAAGGGAGATGAGATTATTATACTCATGAGTCTCACTCATTTAACGTACCAGATTCTCTATCAATTGCATAAACGCCCAACGTTCACTCACAGTAATCTTCAGCTGGTAAACCCGTTTCTTTTTCATCTACCTCCAGAACAGATCTTGATAAATCGGGCCCACCACACTTCACTAATATAACTATACTAGTTAACCACACTCTAACTCCTAACCATCCACTTAATCGTCTTTCATCGCCATTTACACTTCAGTAACTTTATAAAATGTTTACACAAGTGTACTTCTAATACGTTAACTAATATGATACGAACTTTAAAAAACTACAATTTTTAGCCTTGTATTAATTTGTAAGCAGTGTAGAAACTAAAAGCATGATTATCAATGATTCTTATGGGTTCTTGACTAAAAAAGTTTAAAAAATATGAGGGGGAAGAGAGACACAAGAACTCTAATTTTTGGTTCTTCAAGAACTTTTTAAGAACCCACAAAATGGGATCCACTATTTTTTTCTAATTATAATACGTCAAATATAAATGGTTAAACACTTATATATTTTAAAATCTTAATATTTTACAAATTAATAATGATATATATATAACTATATATATATATATATATATATCAAAATTCTTAAAATCTCATTGTCTACAAAATGAGATCCATATTGACTATGTTTTTCATATTTTTATATATATATATATATATATTAGGTAAGTTAGTACTTATTACTTGTAATTTGGTGATATAAAAATGTAATACTAAAATATACTTGAAAATTATAATATCTACCAATATATTCATTTTAAAATCCATTATAATATTAACTAAACTTGTATTCATGTTTTTAATTATTGTATTTTATCTTGTATTATTAATGATATTTTATCTTTTGATACTTTAAAGTAATTACATATATTGCACATTTAATAATACACTAACAAGAAAATCGAGTGACAAATAATAAAAAATTACATTAATATTATATATGAATAAAATTTATTTTATTTTGTTAAAAAATATATTAAACTTTAATCATAAATAAAATATTATGTTAAGATTATTTGTGTATTATTAAAATAGTAGTAATGATAATTAAAGATTAAATTTGTATTCTTATAATAATTGATAAGTAAAATAACATGACAAATAGTGAGAGTTGAAAACCAACAGCACGGAGAAGCTGCAGCGCTGTTGCACCATACTTGGTGCAGGCAATCTAATTGGCAGTCCAGTCAGCAGTCTAGTCAGCTGCTGACTGGACTATTTTTGTTGATTGGATTATCTTTTTACAATATAAACTTTAAATTATTGAATCTCTCAATATATAAGTCCAAAATGGGAAAA